>PNEQ01047334.1:0-14814 GCA_003012365.1 Medauroidea extradentata
GATGTCGTGGCAAAGTAGCAAAACTTGTCACCGTTACATGGAACAGCAAAGCTTAGAACAACCGTAGCTACTTTATACGAGCCAAACAACCTATAATGTATAACAGGACAATGAATTTAGTGTGGGACAAGTATCAAGAAAATTAAATAATTGCATTTGCCAACATGCAAGTTCCAAAATTATGTATAGAATAACATTGATATTTTTCTTCTAAAGAAGTGTAAACAACGTTAAAAAATAAAACAGGTGATTCTCTAACGTATTCATATTTATCTAATACCAGTAACAATATTCTATAACGATGCATAAACATAATATCCCTCCCTCATGTATACGAGGAAGCGTGTAAGGAGAATAGTTTACAGGGTAAAGTGGGAAGTACGTTGTCTTAGTAAACGGTTATCTCGCAGGCAGTGTACGAGTGACAGATTTATTGTTAATTTAATGTATATAGATCAGAATATTTTGAGATTTCTAGAACATATTCACGCTAGACTTCACTGGCCTTTACGTACTTCCCTTTTAATCGTTGTCATCATATTTATAATGGCAACTGCTAAAGCAGATAAATAACTCGATGGTCGGATTGATTGTTTTTATGCACTTTAATATTTCCCGCTTGTTATTGACGCTTGGTGTAACGGGTAGCGTGCAAATAATATTTGCTTGCAAGTTGACGAAATATTAGTTAATAATCAGATTTACTCAATAATGTGTGGATTACTTACTCTATTAAATGTATGATAATATTATGTCAAAGATTGCATTACTTTCGAGTTAATTTACGCATTCTGTTTTCAGATTCATATTTGAAAAATGAATGAAGTGACATATGTGATTCTTCCATTCAACGAGTCGGTACGGTTGTTCCCGACTATATTTGTAACTTGGCCAATACAATTCTTCCCGTTTCGCCGACAGTACTTATGGTCAGTACGGACCGCCAATAACAGAGCGAGCGCCTCTGAGCGCCGTCACATCTTAGCACTATTGGCTCCTTATGTCTGTGTTGCGTGTTGCGTACGAACAAGGCTATTCTATTGTTTCAGAGCCGATGTTTCCCGAAGTTGACTTAGAATTTTTCGACCGATCATTTTATCTGGCCAGGTCTGTACATGATCCACCATAAATTCGGTTTTTAGAGGGTGTAGACCAATAAGGCCGAGTAGCCTTGTTGGTCTACACGCTTCCATTTTCCCCTTGGCCTTAATAGGAACACTTGCAATATGGTGCCTTTTTTGCTTCTATGTCCTAATGACTATAAAAACGTTTAATATTAATATTGCATTCGAAAGTAGACAAACAGAGCTGTAAGAATATATATACAACTTGTTAGTTTTCTGTACTATTTACATAGATTGACGCAATATTTACTCACCAAAATGTTACATCAGCCACTTCGCGTCATACCAAGAAGGAGACTGACGCGCACATCGTGGCTGGCTACTAAACGAAATAGCGTCCTCTGTTATCTTGTTTTCCCGCTAGATGGCAGTTGCGTACAAGGGCACGCCACTACTACCCACTCATCACTGCCAGTTTTTTTACAACAACCATATGGCCTTATTGGTATACATGGCCTTATTTGGTCCAGGTACCTTAGTAGTCTTGGGATAGTTGGGGCGATTTTCTGATTTATATAAAAAGTGTGAATACTTCGACGCACAACACACTTATCAAAATCGTCAAGTCTTGTAACATACTTCGTACGCGTCCTATGTTTGTTTGGTGTTGCGAAACTTGTGCCTTCGCCGATTGCAATACGCTGCATCTCTTTCGTAATCTAGGTAACAAATTCTTTAGTCACGCCTGTAGCCGCAGCGACACCTCCGTGCTTCGGCAAAAGGAATCACAGACTCTTGAGGTTGTTTTTCATTGTTCATGAATTCAATCACATTCGCAATTAATTCTCGTGCTTAACTATGCAGAATCTTGCGTTTCAGCTTCGAATGTATTGGAGACATTGTTACGTACCTCAAGAGAACGCACACACAAACTCCGACAATTCTCACGGTACTCTGTTAAATACGTATAGTTACTTGCGAACTCAACACGACCACGGAAAAAGGAAGACTGATGTATTCACGCACGGTAGTAGTCCACTAGAAAGTCGAGCGCTATCGCTGACCTTGGAGGCACAACCAATCAGAGCACGGGACAGTCTGGAAAGGGGGGGGGGCGGTTTTATAATCTGCGCGCGTCTCAAAGCCCTTCCTGGCCTGCGCGGCCTGTACGATGGATTCTAGCCTACAGGTCATGGAATTCGCGAAATGTCGCAATCCCTAGACATAAGATATCCGACTATAGCGGGACAACAGTCAAAACGATGTGCGCAGAAACCAATGGCAGACGACTGGCTGTCGCTTGGGCGGAGCTTGTGACAGAGGAAGAGGTCAGTTGAGCTGTTTACTTACAGGCCAGGCTTTGTGTACTTTCCACGAAAAGAAAGGAAAAGAAGGGAGGACATGCAAGGGTTGGGAACCAGGGGGACGGTCGTGCCAGAAGGAGGGATAACACGGAAGGGGAGGGAGTAGGAACATCTGTGTAGAGCGGAACTGTAGCGAGTTGTTTTGTTTGATGTCCCATTATACCACGTACATCAAATGTGTTGTTATGTACACGGAAATACAAATTTTTGTGAAACTATTCCACGAAGGCATTTGTGTCAATTCGCTTAAAAAACACATTTCGGATATGTACGGAGTGTCAATTTAATGACACAATACTCATTAAAACACTGTTTCTAAGAACTCCAACATAAATTAAAACGGTCTTTTCAGCCGTACTTCAAAATGTACTAACTGGATGTATGTACAACTCAGATGTAAACTCCCACTGACTTTTGCTACAAACTTTACACTAGTAACATATGGTCACCCTGAAAACCCCACATAACAAACGGGTCAGGCGGAAACCTGCACGCTACAGGCTCGGCTCGTTGTGGTGATGCGACATTTGATGCGCGCTTCAAAGTCAACCTTATAGCTCCTTCGCTGTAGACGGTATTTGTGAGTACAGTTTTCTTGAACGAAACAATTTTAGCTCGTATAATTTTTTCATAAAATTATTTTAATGTTAGGCTGCCATACAAATAGTGAAAACCAACTGGCTTACTCAAAACGGAATGACACGCCACGGGCTACATAACCTAACATATATAAACCCACAGCGTAATATTTTGAGTCTATAAAATAAATCGTAAACTACTAATAAGAAGTTGCTAATTCAGCACTTTTTTTAGTACAAATTATGTTCACTGTGAGATTTTCCAAACATAAGGATACGTAGTCCGTCCATGACATGTTATTTCACTGCGAATTATTTCATTTAAGTAAGTCAACAGGTTTTCACTATTTGCATAACAGCGTAACATGCAAATTTTTCCTTTGATGCACCGTTATAAGAAAAATACGCGAAATAAATATTTTCATAAGAGGGAAGTTTGCTCTACACTACAAAACTAATACTATTTCCTAAAAAAGAAATATTTATACTAAACGTGAGATAGCCGCGTGGTCTTAGAAGTGTGGAATGCCGAGGACATGACAAGGCGCATAATGCCCCGCCCTAGCCTCTAGTTGCAAGTTCCAGAACTCACGTATAGTCTTCTCACCTATATGTCGTTTCTATAAGAGATTTAGTAGCAACCAATGCATTTTAGATGTTTTGCAGCGGAGGTTGGCTCAGTCGACACAGCAAAGTGATCCTGGGTCGATTACCGGCGGGGTGGGTCTCTGGATATTCGCATGTGGGAGTCATGCCGGGCGATATCGTTGGTCGGCGGCTTTCTCTGGAATCTACCGTTTCCCCCGCCTCTTTAATTACTTCGCCACTCCATTGTAAAGTCTAAAATCATGTAATCCTTCTGGACAAGCATGAGATGCCTAAAGACTGCCAGTATTAAGTCTACATGTAGGGTGCGGTGCCCTGGTCTCGGGTACATCCTCAAACGATATGTATTTATTAGAAGCCATATTTCAGATAAATGATTTTTGTACGTGTATATGATTAATTTAAGTTCAAACCTAAGATTTTCATACCTACAAGAAGACTGTAAACATGTCCTTCCAAGTTTACTGAAAGACTCGAAAATAGTGATCAAGCGTGTAACGTTCGTTGAACAACATTCCTAAATCTAACATCATTCCCGCAGGTTGAAAAGTTTTCGCTCAGCAACCTGGGACAGCCTTGATGCATAACTTCTAGCGTTGTTTTGATATTCACGTCACAGTTGATGGAGAGTACTTCTGCCTTGTTTGCGGCGAAGAAGGGGCTCGCAGATGCCAGCATCAGAGAACATAATCTTCAGCGCGGCAGATCGAGTTGTTCCTCGTCACTTCCGTCGCCCCCTGACCCGCAATCGGCGGTCCCATTTCTAATTCCCCACACCTCGTGCCCAGACAACTTGCTTGGCGCCACGTGTGTGCCGCAGTATTAGTTTGCCGACGACATGTCGACACCGCCAGCACACGTGACCTGCGAGCAGAGGCGAGGAGCCGGTCGCTTGGCAATTCTTCTCGCAGCCAGACTCTGTCTTGCCTACATGGCTACAACTGCCACAGCCAGCGTAGTCTCCCTGACAGCTCTTTCTCCTGCCAGCTCCTTGTTACACTCGCTAGGGGAGAGGGGATATAACTGTGCCAACTCTAGTTCCTGCAGCTAAGAAAACGCATTATCTTACACGACGTGCTAAAAAAATAAAGTACCACCCCCCCCCCCAATTGTGAGAGAACGTAGTACGAATCATAGACAAGGAAAGTCAATATCTTAACTTCAGAACTTTAAGGACATGTTTCATAACGTTTCATTTATTATATGAAAACAAATGAGAACAGAACCACCTTGCGATAGTTACATGTAACCCAATGTCGACGCGTTCATAATATAGTATCACAAAACTCGAGATTTTTGCTGACAACCGTAACATAGATATAACTAATTTACGGGCGCGGTACACAGCGATTTTCAACACCAAGTTACTATTTTTTCATTTGTACCAGATATTTTTTTCTTATTTCAAATACAAAATGTGACTAAATTTGCCTAATATAAAATGTTTTATCTCCAATAGTTTTCGCGTAATGGCTTTTTAAAGTCATAATTCGCATGTTTATAAATTAATGACTACGCTAAAACAATCTGACATACCACACTGAAAAAAAAAATTCACTGTGAATAGAGACGTCGCAGGCTACAATGTCACGTTTGTAAAATCAAAGAATATTTTTTATATTTAAATAAAAATGCTCAAACTAAAAATAACAATGTAAACAATGCCATAATTTTTTTAAATACAAAAATATTTTGTTTTGTGCTTTAGTATAGCTGAACTTGTAGCCTACAACATCGTTATTCACTGTGAATTTTTTCAGTTTCGTGAGTGAGTCTGTTTTAGTGTCGTCCTTAACACGGAAACATGCAAATTTTGGATTCAACGAGCCATTACGCAAAAACTATTCGAGATAAAAAGTTTTTATAAGAGAAAAATTTTGACACATTTTGTGTCTAAAACACAAAATAAAAAAAAAATAACTGGAAAAAATGTAAAAATAAAAAAGGTGATGAAAATTGCGATGATTTTTTAGGAAAAGAATGTAGCACCAATTTGTTTCGATACCTTACGTGCATATCTCTATCTCTGCTTTATGATTATTGGCTGTATGTGAGCCCTACAGAGGCATCACTCAATCGACTGTGCCAGTGAGCATAAGAAGCGTCTGATATTTTCAGGTATAATCCCAAGACTAAGTTAAAATTATCCAATCACAGATCACGAAGCAGACCTGCATCATTGCACGTGTGGCACTGAAACAAGTTGGTTCAAAATTCTGTTCACCAAAAAGTAATGGTCCTAAGTATGTATCACAGCTAGACAAAAAAGTTAAGTCTTAAATTTCACACCTCTAGGGTATGATTAATGATATTTGGTTTTCATATGAAAGCAGTTAAGAATATCACCACCTCACGATAGTTACGTGTATCCCAGTGTACACGCCTTCATATTAAAGTGCCTCTAAATCGACATTGCGCTTAAAACATGAACATTGAGTACGCAACAAACTGAAACCAAATAAATCTTACTTTATGTTACCTGTTTTCAAAAACACGACGCATTAAATGTGGTTTCAGGAATTATTTGAAACCTATTAATTAGTTTACTGAACTCGGTAGCTAAAACACAATATTTCTGAACAGTTGAATGTTTCAACTACTAAGGAAATGTGTTATTTTTCTTTTATATATTAAAAGTATTTTTGCAAACGTGTAGCTGTCTCATCAGTGGCATGTTACTGGTGACACTAAAGATGCTAGTGCCAATTTATTTAGAAAATATTTTAGCATGGCATTGGTGTGTGTGTGATATTCTAGAGTGAAGTAAATTGTACTTTTGTTAGTTACACATATTTTCTACATATTTCGTGTTTAAAGCACTGTGTTATGTAAACCATCATCACATTGTTACATATAACTACCGTTAGATTATGCTTTCTTAATCTCGGCCAGGTAACAAAATAAGGACCTTGTCTACTTGGCTTACAACCACAAAGATTATAAATAAGTCACTGTTTTTATAAACTGGTTATTAATGGGCCAATTTTTGAGATAGTTTCTCAAATAAAATAAATTGGTGCTACATAAAATTTCTAAACGTATATTTGGAGAAATTTTAGAGTTATATTTGTTTTTCGTAATTCTTGTGCCACGCTAATTGATAAAATTATATAAAAATTTAATAAGTATTCAAAATATAAGTAACAATTTTTCTCACATGACAGTAACTTTATTGTTTTGATTAGTTAGCACTAAATGCTTGTTTCATTAATTGCATTGTTTAATTTTATTAGCTTATACGTCTCGTCAACAGCGATGCCATTAGATACGGTTACACACTACCTTACCCTAAGGCGCAAACGAAGGTAGGTGGCCACCTTGGCCTATTTTAAGGATCCATCCCAGCATTCACCTGGAGCGACTTCGGGAAACCATGGACCGAACTAAGGCTGGTCAAAGCCGGGAATCTAACCCGGACCCGGCCGCATGCGAGTCCAGCGTCTTAAAGTTGCGTCACCTCACTCGGTATACTGTATTAATTAATTATCTGTGAAAATAGGTCCATCGAGAGATAATTAATTTTAACATAACTGCGACAATGATGACTGGTGATATGTACACTAGTAGTTTGTCGTGAGAAGATTTTGCACCAGTTTGTTCCAATACCTTACGTGCACATCGGAGATGTGATTCATGGTTATTGGCTGCGTGTCTTCGTTCAGATAAGTATCTCATTTGACTGCACCAATCATAATAATGTTATTGTGACACAATGTGCCTGTGATTTGTCAGTCGAAAAACAAGACAAGTAATAAGTTTAGACCTCCAATCGTTGACCATGGACCAGAGCTGAAGATGTGCACGTAAGGCAATGCAATCAAATAGTACAATAAACTTTCCGACATAAAATCGTGGCTCTAGTAAGTGGTCACGTAGGACTGCTGATTCTTAGAACTATATATTCACTATGTACGCGGCGTCAATCAATGTCCATGAAAGATCTACTGTCTACTATCCACTAAGGAGGACCATCTGCATACAAACGTCAACTAACACACAGCCGTATACAGTTCTCGATAACTGCAGCCTTGCCTGGCAACCTCCTATTAGCCGTCATTGGCCGGCAAGCTTAGTCAGTTGTACGCAGTGCGTTTAAAAGCAATACGACAAGAAGAGGTGTAAGATAAGACCCAGGCCTTGAGCGTATTCGTTGTCTTCTCAGTGTACAACCTTCAAAGAAGTGACATAAGTTTATAAGTAAAATTGTAGCCAAGGTCCCTAGTTATGACGCCTTAATCCAGCGTTATACTTACCGATGTAAACTTGAAACAAATAGAAAACATTTAAACATGGATACACAATTTGCACAACCCCAGTAAAAATCATGTTAAGTGCACTGATTAGATTTCGAGAAAGTATACGTAAACGCCAATACTTATTTTAGTATTTCAGAAACTAAAACACTACGACTAAAGCTGTTATGGATGTTAAATAATGCGCGAGATCTAGGGGGTAGATTATGGTTTCATGACATGATACGAATAGCACATTGTTACTATACCAGAGTACTTGAAAAATTATATTCGGAAAATTTTGGTTAATAAATAAATTGGTAATTTAGATTTAAAAAATTAAGACCATGCTAAAGTTTTGCTGATAATTTGAAGTAACGCTAGTGGCAAGTATCAGATTCTGAGGCACACGACTTTTGGCTCAACTACAGCGAAGAAATTATTTACAGCAATTAACAAGAAACTATTCCCCAAATGTTAAAATTATAGTAAAAGATAGTCACAAAATATTTTATTTATTTAGCTCACTTATTTATAACTTATATGGTTGTTTTGAAATGCTACGTAGCAAGGTAGTTACGTCCTTAGAAATGTTTGTATTAATAACTATATTAATGTGAAAATTCCATAATTACCTTGATTTCTTTTAATGCAATATTCCCACATTGTTTTGATTCGTCTACAGTAGAGTGATATTTCACGTACCAGTAAAAAAAAGTTAGGCCTATGCACTATGCTAAAAATTTAGATATAATAGTTAAACATTACTTATAAATACATTTTCATCCAACAAATAATATTTTTGTATTTTATGGTTTCTTAATGGTGACGTACCTAAATCAAAATTTACATTTGTTTTAACATGAACTCAGAAATAATGTATTAAAAGGGATGTGGTTTCTAAAACAACTAGGTACTGTACATGCTTTAACACTGAAAACGTTTATTGAAATTTTAAAATAAATAATAATAGAAATGTTAAAACGAACAATCGTAGAAAAACATTTACAATATTTTAGCTAATACTTTGCCTTAGTCTTGTAAGTTTATGAAATACGGCGTCATACGTGTTGTATTTCACAAGAAACTCGCCTCAATAGCAACTTGTTTGCTCACATATTTGGCAAAGACTGTGTTTCAAATTTGCTCATTTTTTATTTTTTTCTACATATGCTTATAAATTACTGAATATCCGAATAAACATTTTAATATCAGTTAAAGTGGCATAACAATGTTGTTAAGTGCAAGGTAAATTTTCTATTTTTGTCAGTATTCTTGATATGCTAATTACCAATAATTGTGTTAATTCGGATAACATCGGTTTACGGCGTGCAAGTCATTTAACAAAGGAACACCTTCACTAAAACTAAAACGTGAAACAGGTCCGAATTAAAAGATTACTTTGGACTTGGTGCCAGTTTTTACAATTATCGAAACTGCCATTAAAGTTCCGTGTCCATAAAGGATAGCGGAAATGGTTTCAATGACATTCAGACAATACCAAGAATATGGGATTATAGAAGTTGCTTACACAGTATCCAACACTATGTTAACCCAGAAAGTTCGAGAGAGGGAAAACTATTCTTGTTAAGTTGTCAAGTTATCAATTTATATATATACATACACAGTGAAACATAATTTTTCTTGAGTAGTTTTGGAAGGCTGATACAAATGTATGACTTACTTCAACTTGCTTAGGCAAACATCTAATATAATTAGTTACTCCATTTATTTATAACGTCGAGTTGTGACCATGTTGTTTTGCGACAGCCCTTGACGAGCGTAGGTTCTGCCGTAACCTGCATTCCATTGCTTGGCTTGCGTTGTTCGTGTTTTCTACTAGTGTTCCACCTGGTCGTATCAACGACACATTACACAAATGCGAACACGGCAGACAGGTTGTGTGCACTGAATATAAATAGTACTGTTTAAGAGAGATGCAATTGCTAATTGTCAATGTAATTATAGATTCTCGTTGCCTGGCTTGATGCAAGGCAAGAGCAGGTTAGTAAATACCCAGCAGTACTCGTATACGTAACATCTTGGTATACATACCAGTGAAATGGTATCGTGACATGCACCAGGATACTTTCGTCTTCATACGAGAAAATACCAAGACTTAAGAGGAGTCCTTCGCGGTGTCAAATTTGCACCTTTGACGCGCAGGAACAGTTTAGCGATAAAAACTAGAGTACCACGCTTGACGGGAAGCATATCGCCTCTATTCGCAGCGCGCCAAAGTGCAAGGTTTCCGTTGTAGTCTTTTTACTATGGGACTTTAAGCGGTGGCCCCAATATTTTATTTTGGAATAGTATGAAGTAAAGACAAACGCATGCTTCTCGTTTTGCACTTTACGAATTCAGGTAATATTTTCGGAGTTACAACAGTCTAAAAAAACCGATTTTAGCCATTTTGAGAGGCCCGAATATCATGTTTCTAACAAGCGTGCTGCATTTTTGAAAAAATAGAAGCATGGTTTCAAGTGTGTGTTCTTTTCGTAGGTAAACATAATATGAATAAGTTAAGCGGTTTCGCGTAAAAATGTATACGCGTGACACGCTGCAACGACGTCCATGCGCCACTCGAGGACTTCTCTTAAGCATTCGCAATTACTCGAAATAAAAACATAAAACAATCTTAGGAACATTTACATATTTTGCTACATGTTGGTTGGATCACCATTTAACAAATTAAAATATAATTCCGTAAAACTATATTTTTTTTTCATAAATTTTAACAGAGAAATATTTATAAAAATGTTTTAAAAATGTTTTCGCGTTAATAAAAATGACATGTGCACTATCGCATACATTCAAAGGTGTGGAAACTAACAACAAGAAGTTACCAGCTTTATTGCTAAGCATGCTTTCCTCAAATTTTGTGGAAATTTACTCTAAAAGTAAATCGTTAATGTACATCTAAAAATTTAAATTTATAGTATGTGTGTTAATTTATTCGAGTGCTGTCTTTTAGCACGGTGGACCTACAACAAGAACTAGTCAGTTACTAGTTGGACAGTAAAGTGTGTAAACATTAAATTATCTTTCAGTCCTGTAGTTCTAGACATGCGTGTATTAAAATGTTGTACCTGTCGTAATCTTCTAAATTAGGGAGATGAATTACTAATCTCTACATGAAACAATAACTTTAAATTCACGCATACAGAGCCCGAAGAACTTTGGAAATGGTTCTCATGAATGACTTCGTGTGAACAAAAAAGTTAGAAGTACAACAGAGTTTAATAAATGAATAAAGTATGAAAAAACAAAACCCTAAAAATGTTATGTACTACGCACGTACTTGAGTTAAATAAACTTGTGTGTACGGGTTTGTTTCGATATCTCATGTACTAAAAAATTCAAATTCTGCTACCCTGTAACTATTATCATGGCACGAACAAAATACATCTAAATCATCGTGCCCCTTTGCTAAAAACGTGTGTATTGAATTTAATATGATAAATGCCTTAGATGCCTTGTGTTTTCGTAATATGTTCAAATGGCGGACATTTAGAAAATACGAAAAGGTAATGAAAAAAAAAATAGTTAGGAGCCGAATTCACTTTACTAAGTACTATGCGTGTCCAGAATATGAAGTAGCATTGATAAATGATTTCTTATATAGCTCGTGTTTCAAAAATAAATTAAAAGAACCTTCATTTTGAAAATAAGAACACGGTATAAATAAAAAAAATGTAAACGTCGCGTCAACTTAATAATTAATACCTATGTACAAAGTTTAATGAAATTCGGAAAAATTGTATTTAGTTAAGCCATATTGTTATAAAAACAGAAAAATTGCCCGCTGTTTATAAAATATAATAATAGGATGAAAGATCAAAACAATTGTCAACAAGTACTAACGTGTGTACCTAGTGTACAAAGAATAATGAAATTCAGAAAAATATTTCCTCAGATGTGTTACACTAGGCTAAATATATAAAAATTGCCAATTAAAAATTTTAAACACAGGATTAACGATATATACAAACTAAAGTCAGCTTTGTACGTAATATATGTGTACTAAGTGTGATGAAATTCGGTAAAATATTATTTTTAGGTAGGTCATATTATGCTAAAAATATAAAAATGGCAACAGTTTAGAAATTAAAGATAAACGAAATACACAAAAGTCAAGGCAACTTACAAAGCTGTATACAAGTACTAAGGTTAATATAATTCGGAAAAATGCTTCCTCACGTATATCTTACTATGTTAAAAATATAAAAATGACCGCCAGTTTGAAACTATAAGCACAAAATGAACGACATACTTAAAAGGAAAATATGTTAGTAAGTGGTGCATGTGCAACGATTTCGATGGAATTCTGAGAAATATTTCCTCGAATATTACATATTATGTTACAAATATATAAATTGCCGCCATTTCGAAATAGTACATACGACATTAACTAAATACATGAAAATCAAAGTCACTTTGCTAGGTACTTTATGTGCACCGAATTTGGTGAAGTTCTATGATACGGTTCCTTAGACATCTAGTAGGATCGAAAAATGTTAAAATGGCCACCATTTTGAAATATAAATACTACATAAACGAAATAAACAAAAGTCTATTCAGCTTACTATAAACACACTACATGCGTACCAAGTGTAGTGAAATTCCTTAATGGGTTCAAAAACTTTTAGGGACACATACACAAACACACACACTTACACACACACACGCACACATTCAAACTCAAAACAGACAGATGATCTAATAAGCCGCCTTTTTCCTTCGGAAAGTAGGCCAGTAAATAAATACCAGCATTACTTATTAGCCTTCCTTCTCCAAAAGGGGGTTCCAAATAACCCATAAAGGACAAATTGTTTGTGCAATTATATCATGCTAGACTTTTACGCACTGGGATTAGTCCGTGTTCATATTTTAAAAATGGTGGCAATGCGAACATTTTACAAAATATACTTTGAGAACTACATATCAGGATTGCATCAACTAGGTAAACGTATAGTTCTGATGAAGGTGACTTAGTTTTTTGTTCGTAAGTTACTCGTATTTTGAAAATGACAGCTATTTGAATATTTTTATCACAAAGTATCTTAAGAACCATATATCGGAATTTCATAAAAGTTTGAATACATATAGTACATTGCAAATTGGCGTTACATTAGTATAATTAATTTTGCCTTATTCATATTTTCACAATAGCAGTCATAATAACATTTTTGACCACACGAGATATCTGAAGAAAGGCTTCCCAGAATTTCATCAAACTCTGTACAAGTTTAGAAAGTATTGCGTAAAGTTAAATGACTTGTATATTTTCTTTTGTTCGTGCCGTGTTCATATTTACACAGTGACATCTAATTTAAAATGCCTCGATTACATGAAATATCTAAATGAACCATTAAATAAGTATTTTATCTAACTCGGTACATATGTAGTACCTAATACAGTGACTCAGTTTTGCGTATTTAGTTCATACTGCGTCCAATTATTTCTATATTGTTGCCCGTTAAAATGTATTTCATCACATGAAATAACTGAGATCGATTTTTCTAATGTTTCTTCAGACTCGGTACACTTTGAGTGCAAAGTAATGTAACGTGAATTAAATGTTATTGGTTGATATTCAGTTTAGTAATATACATCTCCTTATTTCAATTATTTGACTACAGAAATACATTTTTTAACCGAAAAGACCGATAAGAAACCAGTGGAATAATTATACTCATTAATATATAAGCTTTGATTTAACTAGTGTTTACTGTTCTAGGTCTACCGAATTATACGATAGCACAAAAATAAATTAAAGATATAATTAATGATTTCTATAAGTAAGTGACAGGTTTAATGTTTGAGGGTCGATTTTCACCCACATAAAGGAATAATAAGTTATTAGTTATTTTGGTAATTTCTTTATGTGTGTGAAGATGACATTGCGTACCAAATGATTGTCACGGTAAAAAATAATTTGTTTGGTGAGTACTCGAATTAAAATCCGTGTTGCCCCCCGAAAATTCCTGATCCCCAATTCATGATTCATATAATAAAAACAATTTCCCAGCTAAGGACACTGTTTTCCTTTAAGGCGCCTATCTACTGACCACGTGTTCGTTTAAATGAGGCACGGCGCCAAGGGCGATGTTGACCGGCTCATCCGGTGCGGTATCGCCTCTACCGCAAGACGCTGAAACGGCGAGCAGTGGTATAGTAGATCACTCGCCTGGCCGACAATTTCAGTGTTGACTCCATATTTATACCGGTGAAAGGTTTTAACCAAAGTCCGTTTCATGTTTCTAGAGTAGGCTAGTTTCACACTTATCCTGTCAGTAGTTTTCCTGATATAACAGGTTGACGCTATTATTAGCAATTTTGAGGGGCCCCGAAACCAATTTTCCAATTGAAATGATGATTTGAAACTACTTTCCCGTCATCGTATGATGTTTCTGTTCTTTTTGTACATTGACACAATTGTGTATGTGGAATAGTTTCGTAAAAGAAACGTATTTACGAAAACACGGGAACGCATTTTAATCGCATGATAGGCGACGATCATAAGGTGTGGTGTTTCACCCCACGTTTTGAATTTCACATTTATAAATAATAACAATATTTTCATTGCCATTAACAAAATACTATTATAGAACTTAATCATCATACAAATGCCTTCAGTAAACTGCGTAAGTTGCCAATTTTTACATATGCACTAACTAATGGTTCTGAAATGGTGAGGAAATATAAAGAACTATACATTAATAATTACGTCATCAATATTGGTAAGGTGTTATTGACTTATGAGTTTTATAGCAAGGTAAGGTATTTTGCTAGAGCGCTATAGTGATACATTTATAATCTGTGTTTCTAAACAACCAGACTCGCCTTGTGATGTCCTACATTAAGTAACGTTAACCATGATTACGCAAGGACGTAGGGCAAAAGAAAACACTAAACACGTTGCCAGAAATAATCAGGATTTCGGAATTCTACGTAAGCAAACTAAGTA
>PNEQ01047335.1:0-14813 GCA_003012365.1 Medauroidea extradentata
GGCTGGCGCTACAGTCCCCTGGTGGATCAGCCTTTCTTAGCACCCCCTCCTCGACACCCGTTTCCGTCTCCACCCCATCCTCGCCTTGTGAACCCTCATCCGACACAACACCTCACCCAGGCACTTCCGTGCTATCCTGTCCGGGGCATCAGCACCCCATTGTTGCCACTTCTTTCCTTCCATCTTCGGCTACACCTACTGTGGAAGAACAACCTCCAGTGCAGCGCTAGTTTCCCTCGCTGTAATAGCCTTTACTGGGTGGGGAGAGTCCTACGAGGAAGACGGCGGTCGACGCTTCGGAAGTGCATCCTGGGAGTGGAGCACGCTGCCATCTTGCCATCGCGCCCTCGCCGACAGACTACTCACGCCGAGAGGTTTCGGCTTACCACCGTGACCTGCACCGCCCAAAACCTCGCCCCCACCCACGACAAGTATTGGATTGGGGTTGGACTGTAATTATTCAGTTTATTAGGATTTCTTTTCTTATAAATTTTCGTAATACTGAAGTAGTTTTAATTTTGCATAAGCACAAACCTTTCACGTCAGACACTACCAAACCGTAATTCAGTTGTCTTGCCCAGAGCAAATAATTCAATGAAAGCCAGCCATCTGCTACATACAGTTATCAGTTGCATCACTATATAAAAACCACCTCCTCTGGGTATTCAGTGATCACTTGTTAATCACATAAATGTCGGGCTCCACTATTTCTGGCCTTTGGATGACCACCAATCTACTGAACTTATATTGTTGGTGCAGTTTTCATCTTCATTTGAAAATTATGTTTCTTATTGCAGTTTCTGCATGACTGTTAAAGAGTCTGTGACATGGTACAGTTGGCCCGCGTTAACCGCAGCCTTTGCATCCACAGTTTTTACCAATAGTTACAAGAGGGGGATGGGGGTAACTTAAAATACAAAGTTGAAATGCTTAAGAATTTGTCTTTTCCCATGCTAGCGTGCCACTCACCACTGACTACACACATGAGGGCAGCTAGTCTTGTGTTTACAGCCACAGTATCTTGCTTCGTTATGCAGTTTCCTAGGTGCACGCGGTAAGTGGGGGTAAGCGGGCGGGAGCGACAAGGAAGTGAAGCTGTGTACAGTGTACACTCTGCTGGCAATGAGGCAGTGGCAACATATCCACTTCACTCACATCCAACTTCCTTTCCGCTCGTTCGACGCATGCTTTCAAAACAAAATGATATGATATCCCACTCAGTGTCTGCTTTCCTCCATTGCCCCCAAGCAAACCTCTTACACGTAGAACACGTCTATTTTTAATTACATTGTCTTGCTTATCCTCTTGCCTCCCACCCGCTTCAACTGCTAGCATGCAGTACGCGGCCTTAGAATGCATATGCATGTGTATTGTGTGCAGTTATACATTATTCTGTTGCCTTCATCATAATGTCTCCTAAAAAGAAAGATGGTAGTGATCCTTCTAAACCAAAGAGATTTCACTTGTTCTTAGTTTGACTGACAAAATAAAAATTCCAGATTTACTAAAAGGCTGTTGCAGAAAAATAGGTCGCAGATAAGGGAAAAAAATTAGTCTAGCATTAGGACGATACAAAATAAGGTGAAGTGTTAGTACTGCACCAGAAACGGCAAAAAAAAAAAAAAAAACAAATTGTGCCAAGTTTATTGTAATGTATTCAGTAGTGCCACATTAAAAAAGGAAACTGGTAACATCTATAATATCTGTCAAATATTTTATGTTTATGTGAATACTTTTCTTTTGCTGTAATTTATATGCATACTATACAAGCAAGAAGTATTTAAAGACAATTGCAAATGTGTAGATAAATTACCTACGCTCATTATTCGTTAATGTGTCTGTAAATGCAACCATTAACATATGTGAACTTTGGTGTAATTAAATTTAAACCTAAGTTAGCATACAAAATTCTGGAGTTTAAAATGTCAACACTTCATAGCCAGTCACTTAAAAACAACTAGCGGTGTGCCAAACAATGTCTCTGGTCATGGGTGGTTTCCTTCAGGTTTTCCATTGACCCCATCCATGCATTTTGGCATTGCTCCACTTCTACCTTATAGGCTGTCAGCAGTAGTGATGGGTCGTTCGCGAACGACTCGTTCAAAATGAACGACTCACTCACCAGAGCGGCTCGCGAGTTACGAGCATGCCAAGCAACTCTAGGAGCAGCACCGCCGCGCCTTGCAGACGGCCGGAATGGTGATAGAAATATTTTCTGTATGCGTGGCAATGGAAACGCAAGTTTATTTTCTTTTTCAAGGGCTGATGTGGATTAATGCAGGGTGTAGATAATGTACATAAAATTAATATTGATCGCGACGAGCCATTTAACACGAAATGTGTAATAAATTGTTTAATATACCCCATATTATTAATTGTAGTGTATATTAGAAGCGACGCGAAATAAACCCTCATGCAGAGTGTGTATCAATTAATGATTTTGTTATGTGGAAAATACATTTTTCAAGAAAAAAATTGAAATATAGTCTTTTTGGCAAACTACAAAAGTGATTAAAATTTGTGCACATCAAAACTGTCATTTCAGAATGCTTATAGGTTAGTTTGTGCTGTTGTTATAGCATATATGAATATTATCATTATTGCAAGTAATACTGTACATAAAAAAGGGATAATACGAGCTTGTAATTTTCACGTTACCAAATATTAACGAAACATTTTGCAAGCATAGCTTCGAAAAATTATTTGTAGCAATTTTGTAGGGGGAAAAAAAAAAAGAATCTACCATTCAAAAATAACCATAAAACAGAAACTTATTTTAAATAAGAGTTGCATGATAAGCATTATTTTAACGCTTACAACTGTGTATACATGTCAAGGAATGTATCATTTGAAATTTTAAAATTAAGTAAATGAACGAGGCCAGTCCTAACCTTGTTAGTTCTTAATAAGCCAGCTATAATGAAAACAATGGGTTTTAACTACAGTAAATACAGAAATTATAAAATTAAATACAAAGAATTCATATAGAGTTAGTTTAGAGAAAACTGTTTATATGTGAATATTCGGCACAAGTTTTGATCAGTAAAAATGGTAATACTCATAACAATATTTTAACATTGTTGTCTCTCGACAGTGCTCATTATATACAAATAGAAACATATTTTTAATAAAACTCTTTTATTTTTACAGCGGAGAACATTACTATTGCCACCTAGTACATATTTTTAACCCACTTTAAATTGCTTCGCTACGCAAATGTGCAATATAGCGAAGGTTCAGAAGTTCACAACCAGATGTCAGCCACTTTGCTTTGCATCTCCTCCAAGTAATCAATATTTGAAAGTTGAGAGCTGGTAATCCACTTCACAGTCAATATGCATTGTTACTTTCCTGGATAGAAGATAAGGAAACTGCAAGTGTAGGATTTAATTATTCCGTTATTTTGAATCTGCAGTCTGTTTTCAAAAAGCGCCAACTTGGTAGAAAATTCTATCTAAGCACCATTACTCATTTCTAAAAATGACTCCTATCCTAAACATGTTTTTTTTTTGTGACCTTGAGCTTCTAGAAACCACAACTGCATTCACGAGAATTAAATCAAATAAAATATTTATAAATTGAACTAAACTCTTACTATATTTTTGCGTATAATTATAGCAGCGCGTATTAACGAGCTGCTGTCGGCTCGTTCACGTGTCATTAGCAGTCAGAATTGGTTAGTTACTCTCAAATTCTGCATTCGCAATCGCGAGTTGGCGACCTGCTCAACGTTCTCGGCTCGTCATTCGCTCGCGAAGGTTTTATGAGAGCGATTTGGCGAGCTGCTTGACGCCCTTGGCTCAGACTCGTTCGCATACGACAGGATAAAGCAAGGCTCTGTATTGCTCTGCGCACGCTCCTTCCCCCTCTACCCCATTCACCCTCAGCGGGCTAGCTGCGGAGTGGCGAGCTGCTCTGACTTATCAGCTCTTCCTCGTCTTCCTCGAGAGCGAAACAACTCTTTTGAATGACTCTTTTGAACTACTCTCGACCAAGAGCGAGCGCTTGGGAGCTATTTCTTTAAATTGAGCTGGTTCGACCTATCACTAGTCAGCAGCTTTCAAGACTCGACATTGAAGGGTCACCTGAATGTTTCAAACTCAACAACTCGTAATGAATAATAAGTTAATTCTTATAAATTAGTGGCAGTATACGTTTGCTATATATATATATATATATATATATATATATACACACACACACACACACACACACACACACACACACACATACACATATACACATATACACACATACACACATACACACATACACACATACACACATACACACATACACACATACACACATACACACATACACATATACACATATACACATATACACATATACACATATACACATATACACATACACACATACACACACACACACAAATATATAGCCATAGCTGTGCTTGTTCCACTGTTATTTTATACGTTGGGCTGACAAAGATAAATTATTCGCTATGGCCACTGGAATATGGTGCTATGGGCTTGTTATCTGACAGTAGTCAACATTCTTACGGTACTCCGATACACACGAGAAATAAAGTGTTATCAAATGTCATTCTGTCAATTAACTTCTGTGGAGCCACTCCGTCTCAGGCCAGCGCACATCCATGACAGTGAAGAGTGAAGAGAGAGCATGTCGTACATGGTGCTGTCTTGAGACATTAGTGTTAGCTGACCACCTGACCCGCTGCATGCGGTTGTCACATTACCGCTGCAGTTGTTTCAAACATGTGCCATACTGCACATGCTACTTGCAGTTTTTACTATATTTAAATGTTAGGGGGTACTTTCCGAACTTGTTGACATAGTATTTGAGCGTGGGGGAAAAAATCATCCAAAAAACCTTCTTATGATTATTTATGCTGTTTATTAAGGTGTCTTAAATATACATAGTTTTTGCACATACGTGGATTTCCTGGATCGAAATACAGCGGAAAAGGCGGACCAACTGTACGCTACATCACAAATTAAAGATAGTAAATACAGTGCTTAATGGAAATTATTTAATTAAATAAAGTAAACCCTTGTTTTAGTGGACTTCATATTTAACAAACAAAATCTTGCAATGCAAAATTATTCGACTGTCTGGTCTACATGTCACATGCAGCACAAGAAGTACCTGGTTATTGTGCCTTTGTGAATGACATCAGGCGTGCGCACAGATAGCTGCAGTAAGCAGAGCCAGTCGCTCAACTAATTTTTGACGTGTCCGGACAAGTATGACTGTTGTGTCTACTTGAATTTTTTACGCAGTTGCTGTGCGTGTGTGTTAAAGATTTTTTTTTACTGAAATTAACGGATTGTATTTATTCGTATTATTTCCGTGCCCTTATTTAATTTGCAATGACTAAGAAATAAAAAATTTAATTCATCAGACCACACGCATCCATTACATAAGTTACGCAATCGAGGGCCACCCCTGGGACAGACGACAACCCGGTAAAATGTTACCGCAGCTTTCATCAAGGCTCTCTTTTGTATCGCCTTTCTCACTCTCGGCATTTCTGTAACTTCCCCTTCATAAAGAGTCGAAGACAGCGGCTATATTACCTATTATCTCGCAGACACGGTATACGATACTGCGTCGGGATGCAAACGGTGGTAGTTAAGCTGGAAATTTTTTATTTGTGTTATACGTATATTTAGTAAATATACCCTTTACTGTGAAATACAAAACAGTAGCACAAGTTCACGTGTCACATGTTACCACACAACGTAACATAACACCAAGCTGGTAGCAAATCTATTTCTCCTTCTGTCCCTCTCTTACTCTCCCCTCGCCTCCAACCCTTTGTTATCTCAATGTGTGGACATAGACGCACACTTATCTTTCTACTCCCACAAGTCACCACATACCGTCCACCTCGCTCACTTCCAGTGATTTGACGACGACAAACACGCTGCGTTGCTACGTGTATTATGCTATGATATCTTTCGGCCTGTTGTCTGTTTTTGGATGCAGATTTTGGCACTTCACCATTTACCGGACGTTCTGATTTACTGGACCACACTTTCCCCCATTTATTCCGGTAAAACAAAGGTTTACTGTATATAATTTCTTACACGTTCATCATAGCACATTGTGAAAAAAAGCGTAAATAAATTAGCAGACAGTGTTATTTTTGAGGCATTGCATTTTATTGTGGTTTAAATGAGAAACATAAAAATTAAACTTTGTGTATTAAGTACAGTGGTTACAAAGGAATACAACAGTATGTTGTAGCTTAAAGTACCGGTAGTGTAGTTCAGAGCTTAAAGTGGAGATGAGTTACTGTTTATCTGGTTTTTTCAGTACAAATTGTGTTTGTTACAGTTGATGGACCGTAACTGCGATGGGCTATTGAACTTCAGGGAGGTGGCAGCTGCGCTGGGGATGACCTGCACGGCTGACCCCACTCAGAGATTGAAGCTTCTGTACACTCTGCACCTACCACCACTGCTGTCAACTGCTGACATTGAGTCCCCCACCCGTTCAGGTAGACAGTGTGTTTGTGTATAACACATCTTGACCATTTTTAGCCTGTGTATGATTTATACAGTAATATAAAAAGTATAATAAGAAAAGTGTTCTTTTAAAATAATGTGTTCTAGCTGTTCAAGTTTATGTTAGTCAAACCCCCATATCAAACAAGCACATGCACACAGGAGACAATAATGTAACATTTTGAGCCACCAAATTTTGAAATAAATTGATGAAGTTTAAGCCTACTGGTGGACATATAGCTGAAAAACAATTTTTTTTTTAAATGAATCTTACAGGGTTATTTAATTGCAATAAAATGAAGATGGAAATCACTAAGATCTTGCTGGATTGTACTTCTTGGTAAGGAAACAAAAAACCTGACACACATTTTTTGTGTCGATGCACAGTTACCACGTTTTACCGGTTGGGCCAAATCCTTTGGCAACGAATAGTGGCACACAGTAGTTCAGTGTGATGGGGCTTTTCACTTACATCCATCCTGGTCATGGCACCAGAAAATGTGACGGGCCTATTGTCCCTCGGTAGATTAGCCTCCATTGTTATTGAATGGCACGTGTCGTAGTAGTAGAAACCGAAAGAACTTAAGCTGATTCTTGCTTTGTATGGGGTATTTATTCAACCAAAATAAAAAAATAAGTGAATACAAGAAAAACTTTCACACAGCATAACTTCTGCTGAACCGATTCAGCAGACCCAGTAGGAACAAAACATACTTCGGGCCATCCCAAAGGTTCAAAAGAAAAGATAAAATTGGTTATGCTCCAGAGAGAGAACCTAAATGAGCCACACTTATCCCAAACTTACCCCAAAAAAATTATTTCATTATAAAAAACTCCAATTCTAAAATATGCTATCAATATAGACTCAATGCTTATTCAATCTCTTAAAGTCAGATTACCAAAAAGCCCCACTTCCCCATTCTTGATTGGAGGCTTCTCTCTCTCTGACATAACGGAAATTTGCTGCACGCTCGCCCCAAAGCAGCACACTCAAAATTATGTTGATTTTGCCCCGAATCCGAACATAGAATGGCCACCCGACGCCAACAACCACTGGTTCTCCCTTGGTAGCACAACCCATGGCCACCCACCGAACCAACACATACAATTAACTAAAATAAACTTTAAGTACAAAAAATTAATTACAACTACAAATAATTGCAACACACATCACGTATTGTCCAACCACATATGTTAATAACTACAGTGGAACCTCGTTGCATCGTTCCAGTTTCTTTTGTTTTTCCGGATCCATTGATCGTTTTTCACGGTCCCGACAAATTGCCTGTATAAACAATGTTAAATAAACCCACATGGATCGTTCGTATATGCATAAATTTCCTGCATTGACCGTTCAGACATTTTCACCAACAAAAAAAACTTACATTTTTACGTTTTCATACCACACTCGTATACACTTCTCGAAACAAACAGGTGTAAACAACGTATCATAACAGCACAAAGCAAACATTTACCATTGTCAAAAATGCGGACGAACGTAGTTTTGACTATAAATTTCACCGTTATTGTTCTAAATATGTTTGGCAATCGTTCATCTTATTTTAAGAAGCGTTTTACGTACTGTAGGTTGTGTGTGTAAACACAAACATTTCTGTATTTTCGTTACGAACAACAAACACGTTGCCACCAACAGAAAAACTTAATTTTTTTATAGACGAAATATTTTTTTAAGTTGATATCCAAATTATTTTCAGTAGATTTCAAACACGCATTGTGTACAAATTTATTTTGTTGTGTTGTAAATGTGTGATTTTTATTTTCACATTTCAGTAAAGTTTGAATAAATTTCAGTATCGCCAAGAATTTTGGGAATTTTCTTCCGCCATTTTGTCCACTTCCAAGTAAAGCCGAAGGCAGCCGAGCGCAAGCACACAAGTTGCAGAGGTTACGTCGTGCCGTGTACATACGTATCTTGTTCTTGTTATGTTTTCCGTTCAGATAGCAACAGTTTTGGAATTTTGTTAACAAGTGGAGTACACTATTTTTATTTTAAGGCCTGTGAAATGTATTTATAAATTATTGCTGTAACAATGTCGCAGCTTTCAAAATCTGTTCACTCACTTGAAGAATGCCTTGAAATAATAAAGGAGGTTGAGAAATGTCCCGGTGAAAAGCATGCTGACATCGCCAAATGTCTTGGATTGCCACCTTTGACGTTAAACTCGATCGTCAGTAATACAAATGAGCTATGACCATATTCAATACACACATATTTGAAGTGCAAATTTTCATGTGATGGACATATTAAAAATAATTTTTGGGGTTATGTTTTTCGTTTTTTTTTTTTATGTTGGGGGGGGGGGTTATGTGTTTCCCACATGTTTAGTTTTCTCGCATGCATCGTTTTTTCTCATTGGTCCCTTGAAAAACGATGGCTAGAGGTATCACTGTGTATAACAGTTGATTACATTTAAGTCTATATTAAAAGTTTAATGCTGTATCGCCACTGTTCATTCTCATTAATTACCTTTGTGTCACGAAACATAGAAATTACTCAAAATAATAAACAAAACTGAAAGAACACAACACAGTATTAACTTAGTAAATAAAAAGAAAAGGAAATTTAAATAACTTTAAGCTTGCAAATTTAGGCTACTAACTTGTCCAGAGGTCATGCATCCTACCTTTAAGCTACACAAATGAATCAAAACTATAGTAACAATTTAAGGCAAGCAAACTAATAAAAACAGTTTAGGTTAACCCCGCCTGACATCAGTAAGTAATAGGTGTGTTTTATACTAAGCCCTAATTGTTCAAGCTGTCACAGCTATGGAGCACTATATAAAATATAGCATACTTTGCACTGTAGAGCCCATGCCTGATGCCATATAAGGTGATTTACGCATAGCTGTCCGTGGTAAGGGGGAAGGTGAGGAATATCTCGAACACAGACAGAGAACTTTGATATCCTGCTCCAAGTGTGTACTGAAGACTGGTCCTTTCTTCTGTCCTATGTATTCGTTACAACTGCTAGGGTTTCCCATTTACAGAATGGGACCAGAGTAGAGAATGTGCAAGTTAGTAAACAGGGTTCGGATCAAGCAATAATATAATCAATGACTTTTAACCGTTATATTAAACACAGACAGGATGTTCATAATTGGTTACTCAGTTGTCAGTTCTGCTTCTTCAGCAAGCTGGTGTGAAGAACTCTTTTAAGTTGTAAGGGCACAGAGACAGACAAAATATTTTGATGCCTAGGGAAGCTGGTTCAGTTACAAAAATATCCTGTTCATGCTTCCATATAAAAAAAAAAATTAACAGTATTTCTTATTTTTGTGTTTCTGTGTACAAGTAATACAAATCAGGTGTCCGATTACATCCTCGTGCAAACCCTCCTGCTGAGTGTTAAAAATATTGATTTTATTTTATTCATTTTTTGCTATTGAAATTGTATAATATTCTAAAATAAGTATTATTATTATACACTGCATTTTCCTGTGCTACAGATTGGAATTCTACGCTTACAGCTATAAAATGAAAATGTAACCCCCTTAAAACAAAAGTCTAGATATTCCCCTGGTTCTGACCACTTCCTTCTTACCGTGGTGATTTATGTTTGATTAGTGTTGGTGGGAAATGAGAGGTGGTAATAAGTTAACCAGTTGTGAAGACAAGTGTGTATGTAAGTTTCTAAATCACTTCAGTGTCTACCTGGAATAGTGATGTGATGTAATTCAGCAACCATTATTCCACAGTTAAAACTCAAACTATTTAACTTGATGCATATATACTTAACTTTTTTGAAAATTTCTTGCAATGGGAACTTATGACTAAACAAAATGTTTTTTTTTTGTTTTTTATTTTTATTTTTTTTTTTTTTTAATTTACGTAATTCCTTGTGGGATTCACCATGTTTTATTTATTTGTGAATATGTTGTATGCAGCCAAACTCAGCTTATTTCTTTTACTGTTTGTTTTATTGTCTTGTTCTTGGTTTTACAGCGATGACATAGAGCTACAATATAGTATGTCAATAATTTTTATTAATTATTAATACAAGCTACCTTACAATTAATTTAAAAAATAAGCTGCTGGAATATAAAGGGTTCTTGTTTGATGGGTTTAGAGAATGGGACGGAAGTGGCAACAGATGCTGCAGAGTTTTTTGACTGCATGGAGCAGAGTGTGACATCTCTGGAGAGCATGAATATCTCTGGGGAAGAGACCATGTCACTGCGAGACTGTGATGATAGGCCACAAAGTGCTGCCAGTGTGCTCACCTACACACGTGAGTAATTACATGTTTGAAACCTTGCTTCTAACCTTGTTTCTAATTTTTTTTAGTAGAGGGAGTGGTTCCGGTTGCACAGCCAGATTGTTAGCCTGTTTAGTTCTCAGTTACTCCATTTGTCATTCCAATGAATGTACATTATATTTTGCTTGCATTGTGATTGAAATTACATATTGTAAACAGTTATATCCATTCAGAACTTCCAAATTTACTGAAGTTGTATGAAAGTACTTATACACTTGCTCACTCTACTTGCATGTAAACTCACATTCACATAAACTCTCACTCACTCACGAACTAACTAACTCATACATGGAGTCGCAGTTGACGCAGTGGTTAGAGCACTTGCCTCCACAAAGGTCATCCTGGTTGGTTTCTCGACGGGGTCAGTACCCAGGTTTTCACAGGTAGGAATTGTACCAGTTAATGCCGCTGGTCAGAGTGTTTTTTCAGGGATCTCTTGATTCCCCCTCCCGTTTCATTTTGGCATTTCTCCATTGCAAGGCTTCATTCCGCATCAACCTTTGGGCGCCCAGTACTAAGTTTACATCCATGGTGCGATACCCTGGCCCTCAGGTACCCTCCTCATACATTATTTATTTATTCAGGCATGGACCCCCCCCCTCCTCCCACACACACACGTACACATTCACACACGCATGCACGCTTATGTTAAGTCAGTTGAGGATAATTTGCAATGAAATCTCAATATAGCAACCTCTGTAATTGGCCGAAAAAATAGTGCTTGTAGCAAATAATTTTTTTATCCAAATAATTTTACATGTGTGATGGAGTGATGGTGTGCTATTAAATTGTTGCTATAGGTCATATGTTGTTATAAATTGTAATCTTTATAACAAACTTTCACCTCGATTAATTTTGTACTCAAGTGGATGGAGCCTGTTCTAGTAATGTTGTTATGGGATTGTCATCTGTTTGATTTTTTTTTCTATACCGTATTTCATCACACATTGCGTAGTCGTTGCATCAAGATTAGTTAACTGTTACAATACTTTCATTGCATAATTATTGCACCGCAGTGTTTTGTTTATGTTTCTGCATCAGAAATGTTAACTATGTTCAAGTACTAAGTATGACCCTAGAACAAAATGGTTGCCACAATAATTGATTATAGTTATCATAATGCTATTAGTTTAGTAGTCGGCCATCTTTTGTGTTTGTCTCGCTCTTGGACTCTCCCAACTAAACGTAGCATATCTATGACGTGACAAAATGAAAACTATGTTTGTAAACACTGCAACTGTAATGATAGTGGAAATGCAATACTGTTTGGTCATTATTGTAAATCTGCTTAACAAATATTAAAAAATTTCAGTCAACAAACCAAAAAAAGTTTTTTTTTTTTACCGTACGACTCGCAGAAGCCGAAAACAAAAATATCAAGCTGAACGGAAGTAGGAAAACTACTGCGTTGATTGTTTTTGTAATAACCAAAAGTGCTTATTTATCGGTAAATTTTTATTCACAATTTTTTACTTTTACTAGGTAAGTATGTAAAATGTAAATATTGCTGATCACAAGATGTGTTCCCCCCAAGTGTGTGTATTTCATTATGCACAAAATTAGGTTGCGAACTAAAACCAACCTAACCTCCAAGGCCTAGTATATGAATTTTTTTTTGTTTCAGTTGTCAATATTTCTGTGAAAAATATTGACATCGTTAATAGTGATGAAAACGTTAGTTGAAAAAAAATTTCGCCACGGGAATTTTTCTCATATAATAAGTGTACCTACAATTTTTTGCATTAAATTTGCCAAAAGAAAATGTGACAATTTTGCTGTGAAATACAGTTATTTCTTTAATCCATGTCCCATTGCATGAATACATACATGTTAAAATAATGTGTGTGTGTCCATGTATGTAACACTGACTGACTGACCGGGAGCGCACCATTTACCCGAAAATCATTTTCCCAAATTGTATTTTCAGCGCTCTATTCTGCATTCAAATTGTTCGCCAAAAATAATTCTTCAGAAAAATAGTTTTGCAGAAAGTATTTTTCCCGAAAGTTGTTTTACCAAATTTTTCGATATCTTCCTTAACTTCACACAGTCATTTACCTGAAAGTCGTTACACTGAAAATTATGTTTGTAGGTAGTCACTAGCAATAATCGTTTTCCCGAAAGTCGTTTCGCCGAAAATTTTTGCACTCCTGTTAACATCTGAAAAAAATTATTTTCTTGAAAATCGTTTTCCCTAAAGTCTTTTGCAGAAAGTAATTTTTTTTAAAAGTCTGAGATACATGTTTTAAGTGCAACAAAGTTAAATGTATAATATTAACAGTAATAGCGCACCCTGATGAAGTATTTCAGAACTCTGGATGTTTCCTTCAACGGGCAGTTATGAGTGCAGTGTTTTGCTTAATATCTGTAGGAACTAATATTTCCTAGATAATCTAAAGAATAACGCTGCCTTCGGGCAAAGAACTTAACTCATACAGGTGAATGTACTACAACGTGCAAAATGTTCAGCTGAATCTTTCGAAGTCAAATATGTATTTGACTGCGTGAATTATAGAATGAAGTTACGTCAAGTTTTCAAATATACATACGTATATATAAATTATTTTTGGTTGAGTATTTTTTTTATGTTTACCCGTAATTCGAATATACATTATAAAACGTTAACACTAACTTTTATTTTCTATAAAAGTATAAAAGTTTGGGAGTGTAGTTCGTTAACTATTTAACTTTGAAATTAATTTCTTTGAAAGAATAAAAAAACAAAACAAGAATTTAGCAAATTTGTTTGTTAATCTAAAAACAACTTGACTCATCTTCCCTTCATTCTCCGCATACAGTAACGTTTCAAATTCATGAAGGTCGACTATGTTGCAATTTGCGGATGAAACCAATTGTTATATGTACTTGTATACTTCATCACAATACATTGTTGAATATTAAGCTAATCTTATCAAAATGTTTGAATGTCACGTTTTTACTTATACGTAATTTGTATGAGAGGTATTTCTTAAAAATAACTTTATTTTGCTTATCAGTGTATTATATCTTAAAAAAATTTTTTTCTCCAAACACGCTGCAACATTATTCATGTGCCAGCCGTATAGGACTCTTATTGGTAAAGTGGGTGAATTTGTGTTGCGTTCAAATAAAGTAATGAGTTTATTTCACATATGGTTGTGCATTTTAGCTGGCAAGACTTTGCTTTCAAATTTTATAACATTTATTTGTATTTTTTTAAAGTGGCATCCAAGTTTTTCTAACCCAGTATAACATTGATTTCCGGATTAACAAGAAATTTTTAGAAAATCTTTTGAGTCGCAATTATAACATTTATTTTAGAAATATTTAAAATATGTGAAGCATATTAAATCACACATTTTACTTCTTTAAAAAGTACAGTATTTTAATTTGTTAAATGTAATGGATTGAATACAAAAGAGTGCTGCATGTATCGCGTTTGTCATTGATGATTCATGGTCGTGTTTCACTGCAAGCTTTATTAAATTAGCCTATACACTCTGATGACGTAGCAGGCGTGTTCTTGAGACAGTTGTGTTTTACTGGAGATATCGTTCCTTACCTCTTATACGCAACTGCCAGGAGAATGTATCTGCACTTTCACAAATTGTTCTGTGCAACTCGGAGATAAGCATAGTCAGCGCTTGGCACCACTTGATATAAAAAAATATTGTGCTTCGTCAGTATAGGTCATTCGGAATAAAGTGAACACTAAAGATTTAACCTTTGAAAAAAATCACTAGCTGTTGCTGCATATAATTCAACATTGACAACAGTTACATTACTGCTTATACAGTTGGCAGCGAATTATCGCACATAGTTCCGTGTAATTTATATTTAAATACAACATTACTGGAAGAATATCAAATGGAATCGACCTCTTCGTATTTAATATACTATAAAATATTTATTTATGATAATATTGACATACTTACTGCCTGTATAAGTTTACTGAAACGGCGCCAGTAGAAAGTGATGTAATCCGGGCCGTTCAAATTCAACAGTCGTTAGCGAAAGGCGTCTAGCGCTACGCGCACTGACGTAGTTAATTATTTCAC
>PNEQ01047336.1:0-14813 GCA_003012365.1 Medauroidea extradentata
CGGGAGTCTGCGTTGAGCTGCTTTCTACCAGGTCTTAAACAGTTTGACCTGAAATGCAAACTGCGAATCTTCAATTTTCTGTAGATGTCATTATTAATCATTTGAGTAAATCTGGGCGAGGTTACGAGTTTCTTCCAAACCTCAAATCGATAATGATCGTAAACCACACGAAACTTGTGCTTTGAAGTCGATTTATCTTATCAACAGTGCACAACACTTCGTCATTTTTAATATGTATGTGCGTCACAAACGGACGCCATTACAATTTTCAAATCCGGACCACTGCGCCTGCGCGGAAGAATAACAAAGCACTAGCGCCTGCGGTTGGTCATGAAATTAAACAGACGGTCAACGAAAGCCCTATAGAGATAACACGCCCTGGAGCAACCTAAGGCGGAGTGATCGCACCGCTCGTACCATTGAGTAAAGATCGTACTATACTTGCCGCATAGCAAGCTCAACTATTAAAAACGCAATTGTTGCTAGAAATGCAGGAAATATTAAATGCAGTACTGTAAAGTTATTTCAAATTAAACAACAGGTAACAGCAAGGTAATAAGAGTACAAATTGATGTGCCATTGTCTGATTGTGAATTTTCCAAAATGGCTGAACTTTATGGAAAGGTAGGATGTCGAGAGGCCGACTGGAACACTCAATCGTCAATAAAATATGAACTACTCATCAAATGTCGATGAGACGGTTTTTGCCGAGTAGATATTTTATCAGCGGACGTTTATTTACGTAGCACTATGCGCTAGTATGCTTTACTTTCGAGGAAAAAAATTAAAAACTGTATTTTTAGAATAATGAGGCCTTGATACTGCAGAATCTATATAAATGGAATCTGTCATTTTTATAATTTTTAATATGATAATATCTCAACCTCTAATGTATAGTAACACAATTTTCTAAACAATCGCGTTTTGATTTAAAAAAAAAATAATTTCCAAAAATCTCCGCGTGCATTGTGCCAGCGATTCCGCGAGTGCTACTTGATGGCGAATCGGCGATGCGTTCCAATATGTCCTCCCCAAACCTGTCTGTACTGCCGTTGCGTCTCACGCCGGTGTCATACCTGTTCGCTGTAAATGTTCAGTCTCGCGTGTCTGTTTGGAAATGTCTGTGCATACAGACGCCGAGCTCCTCTTACGTTCCTTCCAGTAGCACCATAATACTTGAAACGCATATCTGAAGTTTTGTCCTTACGTGTATTCTCGCTTGTTGTGCACCAAGAGTGAAATGCCACCCTGGCACACACGCTAGCGGTGCAAAGCGAAAGATGCGCGCTCAACTGTCCTGTATGACCAACCTTACAACGTGGGTTGCGTACCTGGCAGGCAACAAAGAGTACCCTTACATAATAATCCTGTGAAACAGTTCGCAATAAAGTGTTCCATGCATGTGACGTGTAGTATTATGCATGTGTATTACATCTTTGGAAAGCAATAAAAATACCCAAGTGTCAGTGTTACACACATATTGGTGGAAACATACCCATCCTTTGTTGTTTTCGATATAAGAAATGTTTGTACTTCATAATAGTTGTGCAACAGTTTAAGATCAACGTAAAGTAACATCATTTACAGAATCTTCCTTTAATGCCCAAAAGCTTTTATTAATTTCAGTTACAACCTCATAAAACGTCGAAATGTATGGGTGGATATCTCCCTTACGAGTTACTGTACGACAGTGTTCGTATGTTATGTTTTCTACCTAATTTGGGATGGAGAATCACAAAAACAAACAAAAATCAAATAATAAATTATTTTTGTATTAAAAAATGCTAAAATTTCAGTAAAAAATTACAGAATTCAAGATTTTTTTAAATACAAACAAAATTGTATTTATATACTGGACCTTGTAGCCTACAACACTGCTATTCACTGTATTTTTTTCTACATTTTGGTACATAAAAACATAAAATGCATATTTTAACATTTATGTCATTTACCAAATCTATGAAAGACAAAACATTTCATAAGAGCAAAATTTAGTCACAATTTTTGTCTAAAATAAGTAACAAATATGTGGTACAAATATAAAATAAAAATATGACGATGTAGAAAAATGCTGTAGAACGTGCCCTTAATTTCCTTATACTCCGCGCGTGTGTGTGTGTGTGTATAAACATATATCTACTCACGCATTCTGTGTATAAACATGTACATATGTGTGTAGGCGGGTGGGTATCAAAAACAGCAGACACTATGTCAACACGTAGGTAGTTGTGACTTTATAAAATATTTGAGAGTTTAGCTAGGAATGAGATTTTTAAATGTTTGTTGCAATGGGAGTTTACAATTGGAATTTATTGGTTTGTTTATATACGCCACTGCTCATGTTTTGTTGACCAAACTTGTATTGAAAGACAGAGTGACAAAATACAAAAAACACAGAAAACGTAAGAAAAAAGAATCCCAGAGGAACTTCGTAAATTTTTTAAAATATATATTTCAGAAAGAATTCTAAAGATTGAATTCAGTCAAGAGTTAGCTAGATATGCCAAAATCAAATTACATTATAAAATTCATATTAAACCTACATTTAATATATGTACCAAGGTTTTACTACCAATATTTACAAGCTAATATTTATATATTTACAATCTGACTGTGTTAAACATTTGTAAAAGAAAAATTTCTCGACAAAACGAATTTCCTGAGATTTATCGATAGATCACATTTAAAAGTAAAATAAGTGGCGAAAGAAAAAATGTGCACTGCATGCTAAGTTACAAATACGTACATTTTAGCGAAAATATGTTTGAGAAATAAATGCTGAAGAAAACTGTACATTAGGTACATTGAGTAATTAAAATTAAAGTTTGACTATGAACTATCAAAATCCGTGTAAACTGGATATGATAAACACGTTAAATCGGTTGTGTATTGTCTGCGGTACGTTACCGACACAATCACTTACATCGAAAAAGACTTGGTAAACTTGGTCACAAAAATAATGGCACAAAGTAAAGTGGCTCGTGATGATGGAGCAATGCCTTAGCTTGGCTGGGAGCAGTACCAGAAATGTCTTCGTGAACGTATTGTTAAAGGGACAGTACATTTGTGGGATCCAGTACCTGTGTACCTCGCCACCTCTTGCGTAGTTTAAATTACGAGCTATGAATATGCAGCTTTGTAATATCTAGAACACAGATTTTTCTTAACAACGCACTATTGACTATATGATGAACGTTATGATGTTTCTCTCAAAGCTGTGTCGTCGCTGTCTTTACAACTAACCCTTACAATAGCATCTAAGTTCATCTCTTTAGTGTCAGATATAAGCCCAGCAATAAGAAGAAAGTGGTGCACTCTAGTGTAGTAATGATCGAAATTATATATATGTATATATATAGTGGTGATAAAAAGCGTACATTCACAAAATGAAAGCGGATTCTAGTATTAGAGGAGCAACGACTGTAATTCTAGGTACGGATAAACACATGATTCTAGGCAGTAAATTCAGATTAAACAAAAAATAATAATAAAAAAAAAAGATCCGTAAAACTACTGTAATTGGTGAAGGAAAGTAGGTGTTACCTACTCATGAAAATATCACGCAGTGAAAGACGACTTCCTAGTCTATAGCATGTAATCATGCGTTATTCGTCAATTATTATCTCTTGATCAGAACAGTCTTACAAACTGGACTGATAATTGCAACACACTCGTATATCAACGGAAATAAGAAACGTAATTTCCTGTGAAGGCCTCTCTTGTTTCAGAACTGTTTCTGGGTTTGGTAATCAAAATATTTTTTAATATATGTTTTGTAAAAGAATTCAGAAAAAAAGTGTGCTAATGCAAAATTTTAATTCAGCACAGCATTTGGCTATAGAAAGTTAATATTATATGAGTTAACTATTTGATCGGTGTAATTTGTACATTTTCTATTGTCATTTTTCTTTGGTTTGTGTTTAAATTTCAGATTTTACAGATCTCAACTTGCTGAGTAATGTTTTAAAACTACTTAAGTTATGTTTGGTTCATTAGTTAACTAGATAAGTTATTTTGTTCATAATTTTTTTTTGTGATGATAGGACTCGCATCATAAAATTTAATTTTAATTTAATTTTTGAATAATTTTAATGTATTATTTTTGTTTCTCTTTTTGCTTTTTTTTCGTACTTAGTTTTAGCGTCAAGATTTTCATATTATCTCATCCCCAGACGTTTATTTAGGCTGACAATGTGGCTTGAGAAATAGCCGAATTTCAAGGGGTTGGAGAGTTATAATGGCCCAGCTTCCATGTAGGTATGACGCGTTTTGAATAGCTGTACTAAATTTTATATTTGAGCGCCAGTCTAAATTTAGTTTTAGATTTTGAGTGGCCAAGATGAATTGTTATGTTGAGGTGGGATATGAACTTTTTGCAGAAGCATTTATGATCCTCAAGGATATTAGTTTATTTTAGTGCACAAGAGTTTTGAGGAGACCAGCATGGGATGACAACATCGATGTTGTATTACGTCGCCTAGTTACTACATCACAAGCCTTGCCTCCATATATTATTTTTATCATCTGAAACTTTTAAAATGCAATGTTTGAACTTTGTTTTTCACTATTTGGAACTATTTAAGGATATTTATTCTACTCTAAATTTAATTTTGATAGTACCAGACCACGAGACCTGATTTTCTTAGAATCTTTTTGCCTATCGCTCTATAGATAATGAGCTACAGCCAAGGACAATAGCACGTATTAGTTAGCATGTTTGTGTATAAGTGTGATGAATTTTCAGCATTTGTTTCGGGACTATCTAAATTTTGAACCTAAGATAGCGATTCTGATTCCACAGTTCTTAAAGCAGGCCATACATTTTTATTTGAACTCACAGTTACTAATGCGTGCTTCTGGATTAATTCATGATCATTCTGAAGTATTTTAATCAGTAGTTTACTAATTTTATGTGTAAAGGATGTGGTATAGCAATAATTTAATTTTTAATTACTTTCTTTCGAATTTCATTTAAACCAAATCAGCATCTTTAAATTTTCAGCACAAATAAATGTTAAAATATTTAAAACCCCGAGAGAGAGAGAGAGAGAGAGAGAGAGAGAGAGAGAGAGTGGGAGTACTCATTACGTAGTGTTTGTTTTATTTACATGTAGAACCTGAACTACAATAATCAAACTAAATGTCTCATTGAATGTTTCATGTCAATGTGTTTTGTCCATAGTTTTATGTCTGATGTTCAGTTACTCAAACACTATTGTAAACTGTACTCACTCAAACGTACACACTTAGGGTACTTCCAACAAAACTAACTAATAATTCCTCACATTACAACTTTTATACATAAATGTGCATCACATAATATCAGTAGAAATTTTTACATAAATGTTGATTTTAAAATATATTTTAGCACATAATTTATTAAGTTTACCGCTGCTTTGTCCTTTTATTAAAATATTATAAGTTCCATGATGTTTCACTCACAAAATTTACCGCTTCATTAAATATTCTTGTACAGGTATTTACGGAGCGATTACAAATGTAAAATTCTTGTTCAAATTTTCTGTCGTTCACATATATCAAAAGATCAAGAAAATTTTAGTTGAAAATTAGGTGAATAAACTAAAATAATGGACTTATTTATGTGAATTTATTCGTAAAGCTACGTGTAGAAATAGGGATACGAAATTAAATATAACAAATATTAATTTAAAAGAAAAATAACTGATAAAAATTAATTAATTTATTAACAATTAAACTATAAACAAAATACACACGTTAGAAATTTTCAGAGCGATAAATCTTACGAAATCGTAATTCTCTGTGTTTTTATTGGTCTATTACCTTTCTACATTTCTGCAAGAACCTAATAGTTGTACATATTGTAAAACTCTTTAATACTGACTATATAAAAAGCAGAATGGTAGTTTTATTTATACAATTGGATTTTTTTATGGTTTTATTGGTTACCGTATATCAATGTATAATCAGTTGCTAATTTCTAGTCCTGGTTGACCGAGACCAAAATATTGAATTTCAAAAACATTAATTTTTTATTCAAACTTGTACAAAATGTAATATCATAATAATTTATGTAGATGTAAATTATTTTAATAAAGCATACATCAATACAAGATCATCTCAAAAAAATGTTTATATCTGCAGTTAAATAAATTTCCAAATTTTATTAGTAAATTATTACAAATACGAGTTACTTTGGGAAACAGTTCATATTATTTTTTTTTGGCGTAACAAAACACATTGCGGCGTGTATAACTGATAACGCAAAAAGCCGAAATATGTATTATCTTAATTGTAATAAAACTTATTCGATGATGATTTGCAGTTTTGATGTAGAAATGTTGAGGACTTTTACTAGTAAAGATTCAAAAGAAGAAATCAGATAACCAACAATGTATATCAACGGGTTGTGATGTAAGACGATAAATGCGTAGATAAACCTATTAAAATTAATGGTTTTTATAGAATATCACAACACAATTAATACAATGCCGCAATATTATAAGGTATCAATTTCTGAATACTACTAATAAATGTAATTGTACAAAATTGTTAATACTTGGTCTACACACATTTTCATGATTTAAAGTTTTTGACAAAAGTAATAATGAAGTTGGAGATATATATTATTGTTGGATGTATGTATATATATATATATATATATATATATATATATATATATATATATATATATATATATATATATATATATATATATATATATATATATATATATATATATATATATATATATATATATATATATATATAGGTGTTTACATATCTTTTATAGGTAGAAGATATATATTAATTATTATTATAGATGGTAATTTTTTGTGGGAAATTAAACTGTATCAGAGGTATTTTCGACACTTTTCTTTCGATAATGCCGTCTCCCTTTTTACTGGGTCATTGCAAAGTTTTGGTGCGCAATGACTGAACGTCAATGATTCATATGGAAACTGCTAGAACCTGTCACTCTTACACCGTCCAATCAAACAAAACACAGGATCCACACTGACTTGGAAAATATGCTGGCAGGAAAGATTCTCGTGATTTACCAGCATCTCCATACATTACATAAGGATCAGTGGCAAATAACATCACAGATTCTGTTCAAGGATATACACGTTTATGTAGTCTTGACATTTAACAAATAATAACTCAAATTGTTCATGTATATACTAACTACATTCATTTAACTCCTACCGAGCGAGGTGGCGCAATGGTAACATATTAGACTCGCATTCGGAAGGACCCGCATTCTATCCCCGACTCCGGCCATCCTGATTTCGGTTCTTTATGGTTTCCCGAAATCGTTCCAGGCGAGTGCTTGGATGGTTCCTTAACGAAAGCCATGGCCGACTCAGTGACAGCTCTATACTCTATCCATTCTAAGGTTGCAGCTAATTCATTCAAGTGAATGACAATAACAATTTTGCACAGCATATATTTAATTTGAAAATGTTGAAAAATACAAGGTAACTGTGCTACAGCACAATCACATTGTGAGGAATCAAGATATAATTATATTGCTTTGATATATTTCGTTAGCAATTATTATTTCTGCTGCAACCTTAGAGTGGACAGAGTAGGGTTGTTGCCAGGCAGGGCACAAGTATCAGAGAACTGTATAGTGTTGTGCACTAGTTGACGCTACAGCCACTAACATGCTAATATGTAGGTGCCGCATATTACTGACTGGTCACAACACAAGTAGACAGCAGATATTTCATGGTCATTGGTATATGGCGGCGCGTTCACAAGACAACCTTTGAGCCGCCACTGGTCGACTCCTCCCCCAGCTCCTGTCATTGTAGCAAGTTGTATGTCCCCGTCTATAATAACCTCGCTGTCGACGAGACGTAAAGACCAACTACCTCACCATAGCATTTCACGCCTCTTGGCCTCCCGGTGTCTCAGGTCTGCTCTAAGGATATTGTTCTGATCACAGTCATAAGAAGTATACCCGCCGTACCGTAACTTGATACTTTCCGGAAGCCTCTCTTCTAGCTTGGATCTGTTTTCACACCAACTATGTATCCTTCCGCCAAACTTCAACAATAACATCGCCGGACTGACGGCTGCACTACAAGCCGACGTACATTGTTCATCCGCCGCCACTATCTACGTCACCTCTAAAATATTGTTATATATGCTACATGTAAATATACATTTTATTTCATTTCCTGAAAACGAACACATCATGCACATATTCTACTAAACGATTTTCAATATTTTAGCAGTTGTTCATAATATACAGAAGAACTATTTCTACGACATCAATGCCAACCCAACCAATCTCCAACTATCGTATAACAGAGGTATTTAACTCATTTTTAAAGGAATTATTACGAACTATTTTCACACTCGCAGACGAGTAATAAAAATATTTATTTATTTATCATACCGTATTGCTTTTATATTTGCTTGTATAGTTGTATGGTAGTAACGGAAGTATTCCTAGTAATTTTTTTCTTTTCAACAATTCGATTCTAAAAGTATCAATTTATGTTACGGCGGGTATAATGTACTGAATTATACTATCATTAAGAACATTCTTCACTGCAGGAAATGTTGGCAATTTACTATGCTTCGATGTACCACGACGTTATCTAACGTTCTTCTTTCGTTATTGGTGTATCCCCGTTTGACTGAACCAATTATAACTATAGCCACATTTTTATCGCGAAAATAGTTTCGCATATATTTGTTTCAATGCCTTACGTGCACATCGGCAATTTTACTTCGTGGTTATTATCGGCGTGAATTGTTTAGACACGTATCTTATTTGACTACATAAAATACAATAAAGTTGGTATAATGCATCAATTATTTTCCAGTAGAGCCCCAAACAAGTGAGAGTCAAGACATCTATTCACTTACCAGGAAAAAAAAGTGCTTCAGATGTGCACATAAGGCATTGAAATCAAATGGTGCAAAAATATTTTTTGTCACAATATCGTGGCTATAATGACATAACTATAACGCGCCGTAACCGACTATTTGGGATTCGTATTTTAAAAACTACAAATCCATGACCACCAACTAATACAAGGTGCAGACCTCTACATTGTTGTGCAAAGTACGGCGGCACGAAAAATTCTTGCGATTTTCCACTATTTGTAATTTAGAGCTATTGATTTTTGGCAAAAATTATTGTGCACCAACCTGATTCGATGCCGTGCGTGCGCACCTGCAGCGATGCTTCATTGTTATTGGCAGCGTGTCTTTAAGCAGAGGCATGGTTCATTTGACTGCACCTCCAAGCATAAGGTTACCTACCTAAACTAATCACAGTCAATCTATGCTGCGCGATCAATCAGGAGACAGCTCGTCTCCCATTGGCTGAGCAGGATAAGTGGGTTTACCGTATATGAACCCGTTGCGTTCCAGCCTCATTAGTCGCGCTCGTGTTCCTGAACCCTTTGTGCCTACCTGATGACGGATACAGATTACAGTTCCCGAAACGACGTTAATACTGTCTGGAAAAACTACTGTGTTTTGTTGCGTGTCATCGTTGTGTCATTTTTTTTTTTTTTTTTTTTTTTTTTTTTTTTTTTTTTTTTTTTTTTTTTTTTTTTTTTTTTTTTTTTTTTTTTTTTTTTTTTTTTTTTTTTTTTTTTTTTTTTTTTTTTTTTTTTTTTTTTTTTTTTTTTTTTTTTTTTTTTTTTTTTTTTTTTTTTTTTTTCGTTCGTGTCTGATATCTACTGTGTTTTTGTTTCGTCTCATCGTTGTATTGCGTTTTGTTTTCTGTTTTAGACATAATGCCTGTTTTGTTTCGCCTCATTAGTGTGTTGTATTATTATTATTATTATTTTGTTTTGTGGATCATACATTTTTCCTGTTTGTCCCCTTGCCAAAGCAGACCTCAAACTTGGGTTGTCTGCCTTCATGTGTCTTGGGTTTCTTTTGATTTTTGATTTTTATTATTTTCATTTATTATCTGTTTGTCTTGGTTTTATTTGACCCGATTCCATTTATGTAATTTTGTGTCGTGTATGTATCTTGTTGACTGACGCATACTCTGCTTATTTAAGTTTTCCTATTATATTTAGTTTTCTTTGACAATCATCTAAGTTATTTCGCAATGGAGTATGTCTACGCAACTAAATCCAGTCACGCACTCCCATTGCACAGTTCTTTCAAATACCAAGGTTACTGCAACATGACACGTCTGTGATTCGCGGTCATAACCGCAAGAAGATGAGAGTCAAAAACATCCAACCACTGACCATGAAGTAGACTTCATATGTGTATGTAACGCACTAAAATAATTTGGAACAAATTCCTTATCACCAAAAATCAAACGTTACACTTTCCAATAAAGTGACCGACCTTGACATTGGCCACTCTCGTCTAAGGGAGAACGCTAGCTGAGACCTTGTGAAGCGCTGGGCACGTGTGTCGATATGTTTGTCGAGTGGCGCCTTCCCACCCGACGTCAGAGCGGCACATTCACTCGCAGGGAAGGCCCCATTATACCGCTGAGGAAAGTCTCTAGTCACCCCGAGGCTTTGTGTTGATGTCTGGCGCCGTCTTTATTAGCACCTTCCCCTCCGGGTCTCTCCTGCCTGACAGCATAGTGTCTACGTACTGCGGTATACCATCAAGTTCTTCGTTCGGTTCACTTGGCGTACAGGCCATACCACGTGTCTAATATACTTGGTCCTATACTATTTCCTCTTGTTGTAAAATTACTAGAGATGACGGTATATCGCGAAAATGTTTTGTGCCAACATGCCCTTTAAAACGCTGTAGGTTCTTGCAACATATATGGTTCGATGATGTACGTCTGACACAACGTAACTGTGCCGAAGACCAATAACATTCATAAAATATTACAATAGCGGGATTCTTATTGGCTCAGTCAAATAGGGCAACACCTCCACGTACAAGTGAGAGCCAGTAATCTTCTAGTAAGCTGAACATGTGTTGAAACCCAGTAAACAGTCAAGTTTTCCCGCGATAAACCATCATCTTTAAAAATGACAAATCCGTGGTAGAAAATACTTTGGGTGGCTACATAACGTTCTTAACGTCGTTGAACGAGACTTAAAATTCGTAGAGTTAATTAGTTTTCCCTGAACACTTTGCTGCTCTACGATACGGTACAAAAATATTACAACCGTATGTACGGAAATATTTTGTATGTACGCAAACGTATGTTTCCCAATTAATTTTGCCTATTGTCTGGCGTTTAAATTCGCTGGTGTTCACTCCCATGAAAACTATTTTATTCTGTTCTTCAGTGTGTGAGAAACTCATTGATCCTCAAGTAGTGTCGTTCAAATGTCGCGTTTTTATTTGGCGCTAAGCTATATTTCACTGGCTTAAACTAACACTAACATACTCAATGACGATATTGCCTACGCGCTTCCGTATATTTGTGTGTACCACGGCCGTAGAAGAACAGGTCTGGACACTCGCCTGGAAACTTGACCTCCTTATCGTTTGGCTGTAGTTCACCAAGTTACCGAGAATGCTATACATTTCTGTCGCTGTAATCCGGGTGGTCGAGCTCAAACTCCGCTCACTTCCCCTCACTAAGATAAACAATTTATCAAAACGTTTTTTTATCAATTTATGAAACACTTCCTTCGCTCAAAATTTTAAATCATGGCTCCATAAATCTTGATTAACTTTATAATGTTAACAATGGAAAAAAGTGGGGGGAGTTTGAGTCCGATCGCCCGGATTGCAGCGCCAAAAAGTACAACATTCTCGGTAACTTGACGAACTACAGCCAAACAACAAGGGGGTCAAGCAAATACATTGTTAGATAGGCGAGTGTCCAGACCTGTTCTTCTACGACCGTGCTGTGCACGCATTACACAGTAATGGACATTTTACTCTTGACCTCACAACATTGGTTATAAAGGTATTTCATCAAAGTATCCGAACAAACTATTGGCCAACAGTAGAAGTTGGACAAGCACACATAGTATCTTGCAGTCCATTCTGTTCTCAGACAATAACACGTAATTTGAATGTCCGTGCCTATAAGTCAGTTTTCACGGCTTTATTTTATAACTTTGCGCAAGTCTTTCGAGTGAAAATAATTACCCGTCTTAAATATTTTACGTTATATTTTCATTTTATTGTCATGTGAGAATAATATCGCAATGTAAACCTACAATTTCCATTATTAAATGGTAAACATTTGGAACCTACAGCATCATGATTAATTTCTGGTCATAATTATCAATCTATTGCCGCTGGAATATGTTTGCACAATGCGGTTTTATGTGCCAGCTACTTGTAATATGTATGAAAAGATTTTATATAAAACGTAAAATTGAGCCAACTATAGTTCTGGTAAAGTAGAGACAGCCATCATGTTTGGCTGACGGTACCATATAGGCCTATCAAATGTAAATGTAGACAGTAATACCCACATAAATGAGAGTTAGACGCGCTTATTATTTTTTCGGTAACTTCTAAATCAGTCCAGTTTCTTCAGTAGCTGTGTCCCACTTCATAATAGAGGGTTCTTTCAACATAATATTAATTGAACAATATTAGGATTGTCCCTATACTAACAAGGACTACTAAAACTAATATAATATTCTCTTGATACCGTAATACAGTAGCCTGGTTGCTACAACCACTATGTAGAGTTACAAACATCAGGCAGCAAGGTCCCAGGATAAATCAAAGGCTACGTCTCTAAAGAATAACAAGCCTGATGACCAACTGAAACTCAAGTGGGTGAAATACATTACTTTTTGACACTTTTCTGAAACGGCTGACATCACTTGGTTTTGAGGGAAATTAAGGATAGGTTGAAAATACGCTGTAAAATTATATCCTGAAATTTGCGCTTATTTCGAACTATGTGCGATATCAATTTACACGCAGTTCAAATACCTGTGTACATGGAGTGATGCACAGTTTTACGCATATATGTATATTTAAGTACAATAAATACTTTCAATGGTAATATATTATTGTATAACATATTTCTAATATCTAGAGACATGCAAAATTCGCGTTATTTTCTGACAGCTGACTAGACTCCAAGTGACTATAAGCTTGTTCGACGTCTCCCGCTGGCCGATATTGACGTGACTTGCCGCGGAGAATGCTTACACGGTAGAGAGGCCAATCTCTGCAAAGAAGTAACACACGTAAATGACAACACGTAAAAGTTTGTGGCCAATTGAATAGCAGATTATGCTTTGTTACATATAGGAAAGTGAAGTTTAGTCTGCTACCAAATGATAAGGCGAATTTTGCATGTCTCTACTAATATCCAATTCAAATTACTAAAGTTGCATAAATAAAGCCGCTGATTATTGGTGAATATAATTTTACACCAACGTGTTTCAATGCTTTAGGTACCCAGTTGTTTCTCTGCTTCATGGTCAATGATTTGATGTTTTGACTCTTAGCGTCTTGGGATCGACTCGCATATCACATACGTGTGGTGTCGCAGTAACCTTATCTCATTGGCACAAACGAATGTTTCGACGCCTATGCACAAACACATTCTGCCGATAACCATTAAGCAGAGCTGCAGATGAGCGCGTAATTCATTGAAACAGGTTGGTGCAAAAAACAGTTCACCAAAAATCAGTGACTATACAAATAACTCTTGTAGGAGTAGATCACAAAACGTTTTATATTACTATATTATAGTATTGAATGATTTTTAAAGAACTCTAGGACAGAAAAAATAATTTTATATGCCCTACGTTGTAAATTAATAGCCACACAATTTAAACGTAATTCAGGACACTTTAAACATGACAAATCTTTGAAAAATATGAACTATTAATAAATATAACAAAGTTTTAGATTTTATAATATGATTCCCTTACGATGTCAATTTCACGCTAGTGTTATTAATTTTGTTTACTCGTAATCATATTCAATGGTACTCTTTTAGACTGCAGTACACACCAGCTAATTAAAATAATTTTAACGTTAATTAGGTGTTTTTAATAAAGACAACCTACCAGCTTACTTATACTATAAATTGAGTGTGTTCATTAGTAGTTTGCAGGTGTTAATTTAGTCTAAAATATCGTTTGGTTCCAGCGCACTATATAACTTGTAATGATGATTGGTTGGTGTAAATTGTATTGTATTTCATTGTGCCATCATTAACACAGTATTTGGAAAAATTAAAACAAATGCAGTTGTGTATCTTATTCTAAGCCGTATTGTATAAGCAAGAAGCAAGTTAATCCTAAACTTACACGAGTTTTTCAATCGTCTACAATAAGCCTCAACAAGTGTTTATTTGTAACTTTGGTTTGAAATTACATGTTGATTATACATTTGCAAGTGTCTCATTTAAAAAATAAATGGTAAGAAAATGGTAAGTATCTAGAGTTACGATACAAGTTGTGATAACAATAACACTAAACACCAAAAAAAGTTTTTTAAATATTATATTAAATCTAACGTGACCTTTGCGTGATCTGAAATTTGTATAGCCGATGAATAGAACATTGAATCATAATTGAGTAAGTTAAAAGTAAAACAAATTTTTTTTCTCGTAAAAAAAAAAATTAGGTAGGCCTATAACGAATTTCCTCCCGACATATTTAAAAACCAAAATTAAACATTTTTGTACTTAATTAATGCCAATTATACAATCAAATCGTCACTCTTTAATATTTGTTTCTGTTGAATTTTTCATATAATGGGTAAAATAATTGGAAAACATATTTTACTACTTACTGACTTGTATTTTCTTTACTTGTTCTGTTTACTACAAGGAAGTTAAAAAGTGTTTGAAACTGCCAAAGAGATTAAATAAAAAGAATAACAATTATTCCAATGAATGCTATAAAATAGCAACAACACTTTCCCTCATTGAATAA
>PNEQ01047340.1:0-17264 GCA_003012365.1 Medauroidea extradentata
TATTTCATCATGTTTCGGATGTGCTTGTAGTCACGTCGGCCGCCCTCGAAGGGTTAAGACGCAGTTGGGACAGGTATCTATGACGTAGTTTCGGCGGGATTCCCACTATGAGCCATCCGGGCTTTGAATCATCGGCCAGCCCTCAAGGTGTTACGAAACAGCCGCCGACCACTGGCCTCCAGGTACATGGCACGCAACAATATTTTTGTTAATGAAGTTCGAAGACTTAATATCACGAAGTAGGTTTTGTTTACTCCATTTTATGAAAATTTGTCCAGCTTTTAAAATATATAAGCTCTTTTCCGAATAGTGAGTATTACACAGCCATGTAACTGAGAACTTATAATACTTTTATATATTAAGTTTTCAGCTTATATTTTTGGATTGTCACATTTTTACACACAATATAAGTACGTTTTCTTGCAGTTACTTATTTTATTTCAAGTTTGCTCCACATATTGTGTTTACTCAGCAGTCTTTCGACGAATTTTAGGTTCAACAATTATTTGAAGCTATCACTTTTTTTTAGATTTTAAGAAATATTTTGTGTTTGTTTTGTAAATTTTAATTGAAGTTTATTTCGGGTCATGTACTTTGTTTGGAATAATTGTAGTACATTTTGACAATTCTAACGACATTACTTTTTACTTCGAGCATATATAATATATTTATGATTTTTTAAAACGCAGTTGAATTTAAAACTTATTTTTAAAATTTCAGAATTTTTAATTAAATTCAAAAACATTAAATTTTTGTTTTTATACAGTTTAAATACTGAAACGCATTTTAAGCACTTAATAACAAAAAGTACCAAAAACCAGACTGGCTAAATAGGAAAAGTAGCCAGCGTTTCAAAAGTACACACTTCACCGCGAATCTCCAAATCCTATAGCCGCGACGGCCGAGTGGTCAGACCACATACCTCCCATTAAGGCGATTCGTGTTCGATCCCCGGCGGGGCCGGACCTATGATTTTCACATGTGGGAACGTGCCGGACGATGTCGTTGGCCGGTGGGTTTTCTCGAGGGTCTCTCGTTTCCCCCATCTCCCACCCATATTCCGGCGCCCATCGTTGGTTTTAACTTGTGTTGTCTATTGTGTTTTGTTTGTTGTCCACTTTTCACTGTTTTTGTCTGTTTCCATCTTTTTTCATATCGGAAATCTGTTTCTATATTTGTGTCTGTCTTTTGTGTCTGAGTGTTGTGTCGATATTCGACTGAATCCTATCTCTAGAATTCTTTGTTGTCTATGTCTAATAATAAAAATAAACTATTTTGAAGAAAAAAAACAGAACTTCTGAGATTGCTTTTTATCTATATTCGTGTGTGTTTTATGATAGTTTTTTTTCCTTGTTCGTTTTCGTACTTCGTCATTTAACACATATTTGATCAACAAAACATGAGCAATGGCGTATAATTAGAGACATGCAAAATTCGCGTTATTTTCTGACAGCTGACTAGACTCCAAGTGACTATAGGCTCGTTCGACGTCTCCCGCTGGCCGATATTGTCGTTACTTGCCGCGGAGAATACTTACACGGTAGAGAGGCCAATCTCTGCACAGACGTAACACACGTAAATGACAACACATAAAAGTTCGCGGCCAATTGAACCGCAGATTATGCTGTGTTATGTATAGGAAAGTGAAGTTTACCCTGCTACCAAATGATAACGCGAATTTTGCATGTATCTACGTATAATAAATTACAATTGTAAACTTCTATTGCAATAAACACTTAAAATTCTCGGCTCAGCCCACGTCATTGTTCGCGGTATGTAGATGTCTACAGGCACGCAGTAATATATTTGTATTCGGTATACGATACCCTGGTCCTTGGTCCTTGGATATCCTCCTAATACGATATTTATTTATTTACCTACTCCTAGAGACCTTACAAATTCGCGTTATTTTCTGCAGCAGCCGAGACTCCAAGCAGACGTGGCCTCGTTCCAGGTCACTTGTTGGCCAAAAGGCGTGGTCTGCTGAGGAGAATACTTCTGACCAATATTCCAAACTTTAGAGCGGCTAAACTCATCTCAAGAGGCCACTCGCCTAAATGTCAACTCTATAGAGACCAGGAAATTTCGCGTGTTCAACGTCAAGAATATTATCTTGCAATGATTCTGCATGAAAAATTAACAAAATATTTCATTATTATTTACGTCAAGCAGTTCACCAAAAAATATACCCTATGCTTTCTCGAAGATAAAATGTTGATAATACAATTTGAATACATGTTATGGCTCAAAAACAGAAAACACAATAAAATTGTCTAATACTCCCTCTTAAGAATCATAAGTATAAATGATGATTTATCGCGGGAAAACTTGACTGTTGTTGGGATTCTACGCGCACTCAGCTTATCAAAAGATGACTGGCTTTCGCTTGTACGTGGAGCTGTTGCCCTATTTGACTGAGCCAATAATAATACCACTACATATTGTAATATTTGATTCCTGTTACTGGTCTGCAGACAGTTTCATATCACCCAATCATAGACCTACATATTGCAAGAAACTGCAACTTTCTCAAGGATACGTTGATACAATTAACAATATACCATCATCTCTAATCGTAATTGGTGTCTACGGTGGCCGAGAGGTCAGATCTTTCGCCTCCCACCAAGGCGATCCGGGTTCGATTCCCGGCGGGGTCGGTCCCCGGATTTCCGCATGTGGGAATTGTACCGGACGATGCTGCTGGTCGACGGGATTTCCCGGGGATCTCCCGTTTCCCCCGCCCATTCGTTCCGCCGAGCGCTGACCAAAACCTCTTCACTCACTATAATCGTAATGGTCAGAAAAAAACACAACTAAATATTTTGTAAACATACAAGAACACATGCATAACAACTAGCTGTTAATTTTTAAACACCATTACAAAAATTACAACCACAAACATTTACACGAGGGTGTAAATACATGTGCATTATTACAGATGACGCCCACCACAATCGCAAGTATAGGCGCCAGAGTTAGGTCGCGGCCCGGCGGTCGAGCGACTGGTGCGACAATGGACTCGAGAGAAATGTCGACATTCCACCAGAGCTGCGAGGATGTCTGGAATGACAGACGCGCCGAGAGAAGGCCGCACACACGGACAATAAAGACCAAGGAAGAAGGCCACCCGTCGATCAGCGAGTGACCCATCGCTGGCGAAGACAATAGAAAGAAGTCCATCGGTCAGCAATAACCCGTGGTCTCTAAATACCACTACATATGTAATATTCCTCTGACATACTGGTTTATGGTGTTGCGATTTGTAGCCTTTTCGTAATAAAGAGAGCATTCTAGAAGACCTACACACCCACACCTATATATATATATATATATATATATATATATATATATATATATATATATATATACACACACACACACACACAAATTCAATAAAAGAAACTGTCTTTACGAAATAGGGACTACGGATGCCAAAAACAAGCAAGAATTAACACGGAAATTATATATAAAGGAGGAAAATTCTGAAAGAAATGGAAATGTATGTACGGTACACTGAATTTGGAGAGAGAAAAATGGACACGACAAAGGAAACGGGAACACAGTAAAACAATGCATATATTTTGAGAAGATAATAAAGATAGCCATATGAAAAATAATTACAATTTGAAACGTGCTCTGTTGTTGTACACAACGTGTACTGCAACTTGTGTTATTATATAGACAGATAAATACACCACCGACTTTTGCAGCACGCATCAGAACTGTTCAGACGTAGCCTATGTACAAAAAAACCGAACACAAGAACAAAGACACAAGAATAAAAGCAAAACCATAAAATAAGCAGAGTATGCTTTAGTCAGCAAGATATATACACAACATACAATTTCAAAATGGAATCGGGTCAAATAAAAACAAAATCAGTCGCACTCGTGTTCCTGAACCCTGTGTGTCTACCTGATGACGGTAACAGATTCCAGTTCCCGAAACGTCGTAACACTGTCTGTCTGGAAAACTACTGTGTTTTGTTTAGTCTCTTCATTGTATCGTTTGTCTTTTCTGTATATGTCTGATATCTGTCGCGTTTTGTCTCGTCTCTTTGTTTTGTCTTTTTTGTTATTTTGCTGTTCGTGTCTGATATCTGCTGTGTTTTTTGTTTCGTCTCATCTCTGTGTCACATGTTACTTGGTTTTTATTTTATTTGTTATTATTTTCATTTATTATCTGTTTGTTCCTTGTTTCTATTTGACCCGATTCCATTTTGGAATTTCATGTCGTGTATGTATCTTGCTGACTAAAGCATACTCTGCTTATTTTATGGTTTGCTTTTATTTGTTTAGTTTTCTTTGACAGTCGTTCAATTTGCAATGGAGTACGTCCAAGAAACTGAATCCAGTCATGCACTCCCATTGCACAGTTCTTTCAAAGATCATGTTAAAACTCAAAGCATGCAAACGTGTTGAGTAAATACCATTCATTCAGGACTTCTGTGTACTAGACTATGTACTTATAGGAACATGAAAAATTCTCTCTCTTCATCACAGGAAAAAATATTTTGTAGCACCCACACTAAATTTTGTGGGTATTTACCCTGCAAAATCGTTACTACAAAAATATTTTCCTGTCTCCACTAAAATATTAAGGTCACGGATATGGTTTTGTGTTAACTACAAAATAATTTTGCAGGGAGGACTTCCTACAAAATGTTTCTTTCAGTGTTGACACACTCTAGATTTCAAACACCTGCACGTTAATGTAAGTTTCACATTATTGGCCGTTCACTTAGTTGGTACCGCCAATAGCGCTGGGCTAATAACACAGTAGCAACTGGAACCGTGTTCAATCGTGTCAGAGAGCGGCCAATGATCAGCTTATGTCTATTTGAGCTCACATATTTTTGGAGGCTAGGCTGTGGGTCAGTGAACCAGCGAATTTGTCAAGGAAATTATTCGTACGGCTGGTTGCCAGCTACCCGCTTGTACTGTTACAAGGCAATGGATAGGGCCCGGTAGTTTTCGCGAAAATATTTCTGCAATACACTCTAAAAAAATGTTTGTAAATTTGCCACACGTGCGTATAGGAGTGCTAAGAAAGTAGGTATGGTAGAAGTTTCCCAGACATCCATGGTAACACTCCTAAACCTAATTATAAAACAGTCAAATGCATACTAAAGTTACCAGACTTTTATTGTATCATTTGTAAAATTTTTCATATTTAATAGACGGAAGTATAGTGACTGTCCCATATTGCGTCTGGGATAATAACTTCCTAAACATTTTAGGAAGGTTTTTTTACAGTGTACTTTGTTTCAGTGCCTTACGTGCGCACCTGCATCTCTGCTATGTGGTCAGTGATTGGATGCCTTAACACCCAGAGTCTGGAGGTTAAAGGCGGGTTCTCACTTGGTCGTGGGCCGGGCGAGTTCACGACTCTATGGGAACCAGTAGTCGTTTATACGATGGCCATGTAAGAGGCGGGCGAGTTCACGCCAACCAGTCGTGTAAATGGGCGAGAAGTTAGTCGTGAGCTATTTTTATAACACTTATTCATATTTTATTGTCCTCGAATTGTGTCAAACGAAACAGACAAAGTATTTAATTTTCTAAAATTACCTGAGAATGTGTTTCTATATATGCCGAAACAATCCTGTCTCTGCTTTGAGGTCAGTGATTGGATGCCGTAACACAGACCTGATATGACGCAGTTATCCGTATACTGATTGGAACAGTCAAATTTATAACGACTCTGCACAAGAACACTATGCCAATAGCCATGAAGTTGAGCTGCAGGTGTGCACGTAAGGCACCAAAACAAAGTGGGGGCAATAATATTTTCGCGAAAACTACCGGGCCCTAGCAATGGATAATCGAGTGTGGCTAGTGCATGTATAGGACTGAGAAGTCTAGGCTGCTGCTAGATGAATCTGCGAAATACACGCACCTCCACATGTACAGTACGTAACAGAGAAACCAAGATGCTTCAAACGAGCAGAAAATGTCACTTGACAGACGTCTACTCACTAACAGGACCATTAAGCAGCAAGTATCATGCGAACCACCATACCTGAAACAATCAGAGAGAAAAAAATACGTTACAAATTATTCACGAACATAAACTTCCACATGTCACTATAATAATCGAAATGTATACAATAAGTCTCTGGTCAATTTAAAATTGGTACAGAGGTACATGTGTTAGGATTGTAGCTTCCCCTTTAAGGCCAGGTAGGCCAACCAGAGTTTTACAAAATAACTATCTAAACGCAACATTACATAATGTGAAACGGTTACTAGTTTTAACAGTAGGCTTATATTATAATAAGCACCGCACATATGTTTAGCCACACACATTACGGTTTCTTTAAAATTCAGCACTGAAGTTAATACAATTTGTTTTCTATAAAATGTAAAATACTAAATAAAATAAGTTTTATGACTAATGGCTATATGAATATGCAAAACTAGTATTACATATCTGTACGTAGTATGATAGCGTGAAGTCTTGATTTCTAAAAGCAATTCGTTACAAACCACTTGAATATTCTGCTCCACAAAGTGGGAAAATGTCACGACCACGAGGGCAACGGTGCAGGGCCATATTTTATTTACAATTTTTTTTTTCGAGCTACAAACATTCCTTAAGGCGTACCAACATTGTTGACAGTTAATTCTCTAAATGTTAGTCTACTAGACCTTTTTACACTGTTAGATGATAATGAATTCCATATTTTCTGTCATTTGTTGGAAGATAAAAACAACTTATTTCTTATCTTCCAAGAAATGGAAGTAACTTATTAGCTAACAGTGTAAAAAGGTGCAGTAGACTAATATTTGGACCATGAAATGCCATAATTGATTATACTCCTTCAGGAATGCTTTCAGCGGGTTTGATAAAATCAGCATGGTTAGTAATTCAGCGCTAAAAGTAATTTTAAGTTGAACGTTTATCGAAGCCAATTAGCAAGAATAAACAAAAACATCACTAGACAATAGGTTTTACCGACTTTCTGAGCAAAAATGTTTTTCGAATAACCTGTTTCTGAAGAACAATCTATGTAGCAGAAATTTTACAAATTTTATTGCGGCGCAAGCAATTACTATTAACAAATGCGACTTTCTGGGTAAAATTCTGCAAATATAATTAACAAATATTGTTGTTTTTCAGATATTCCATATTGACTTTAAAAAAAATAGGTGGATTCCAATTAGAGTTTTAGGCGTTTATTTACCTACCACTTACTCTTTAAAAAACGTATCGAAGTTTAACATTTATTTGTATAGTAATTAATGATGACTACAGATTTAACAGCATCTAATAATACACATAAAAATATTTTATAGCAAAAAACCTTGCGATTTCTTTAGAATTCTGCATTAAATTCAACTTATTTTTCGTTATAAAATAAGTCTTAACCAAATAAAATCATTTTTTGGGCCTGATACAGGTATGTATTTGTGAAAATGTAAGTATTAGAAGACCTTAATAAATGAATGATTTTTTTCCAAGTACCTTCGTATGACACACTTCCACGACAGGACAATGTTTTCCACACGCGTAATAGCTAGAGGCAGTGCACGCAACAGAGGCTGTCCTACTGGAGAAGGTGGAATCTACAACCCGCGATTAAATAAGCCGCACACTCGGCCATTCCTACACGCCACAAATATACTGCGCTGCGCATACTAAAGTTTTTAATTACTGCGGCGAATTGCACGGTGATAGAGCGCTTGGGGGGGGGGGGCACGCGACGATGAAGTAGGTCTTATTTCTCCTCACTGGGTCCTAACCCAGAGTGTTAGAGAGGGGCGAGAGGGGGCAGTTATACCACCGGTTAACACGCGAGCACGCGACGACTTCGCTTTCGCGATAAATCCACGACTTCTTAGAAGGTGCAGCAGGGAAAAATAGCCATGCCTCCTAAAGCCGATAACAGCACAGGCCCCGCCGACAATTAAGAGTTAGCATAGGCTGTTCACGTTGAAGTGAGGACTTATACGCCCCTTACCTCAGCACAATTGTGTCATGTAGCCCATTATTCGTCTGAACATTGCTGCGCGACAGTAACAACTCAATTTGGATTGAACTAGGAGTGGCAAATATCGGAAAAGGACAATATGGGAAACTACAGTTTTCTTAGTATAGTAAAGTGCGAGATGTGTTACCGACAGCGAGAACTAAAACACTAGCAACATTCACAGTCTTATATATCTGTTTCCTATTGTGGTTATAAAGTAATAATTTAAATAATAAATCACATAGGCTAATAGTATGAGAATGTGTTCGTTAATATTTTTAGTATTAACTTTTCAGAATAATAACTAAATGAGCATGTTTATATTCCAAATTCACGATTACAGTCCAATTTAAAAATACAAATAATAATAAATTAAAACTACCCATAGAGCAATATGCTACTGCAGATGGAACAGTACACATATCGGCGGGAGATGGAATCAAATAAAATGTCTCGTGTTTTTCTTATGAGTTTCCTATATTGTCCTTGTACAATATTTGGGAGTACACTGAAGAATACTGATTAAAATTTAACTTTAAACACATTCCTGCTGGACTGACGAGGATGTGGAGTGAGTAATCCAGTCCAGTCGGCGAAGTGAACTGGAATGTAGAATCCTGATTGTAATATTTACTTTAAACACCTAGCTACCTCGATGCTAAGCGCTGACCAAAATCTCTCACTCACCTAGCTAAGGTTAATTATACAACAGGTTAGAAAGAATATGTTTTCTCTTATGGGATAGTTTGGCAGAGGGAAAAATTCTGCCGCTAGTTTCGCTATTGTCACCAACGGGTCTAATAAAATACGAGACCGTTGTAAAATTAAATTTAACTAGGCTTGGCAAAAAAATTCATTTAATTTAATTTTAAAAAGCAAAACCAACCCTTTAACCTAGCATGTAACTTAAAATTCAGGAAAGCTCTGTGATTGGTAAGTTTACACATTACCGATAATAGCGCTCAAGCGGCAAAAATTGTCCCTGTGCCTAACTTTTAACATTGACATTTCCAGCCTGTAGTACAGATAATCTTAACCTAGCGGACTGAACTGAACGAAGCGGCCGCCATATTGATTCGTTTGTTTGGTTATGTGCGAGGTTACAACCAGGGGGTGACAATGCCGTATACTGCCCAGGCAAACACTTGAAGACAGAGTATTTGTGCCCTTGTTGCTTGAACGTTTACACACGTGGTCACTGTAGCCCATAAATATTGTTTCCGCAATACGAGCCAATGTATTTTACTCGTAGTAGTAGTGCAATGGAGTTAAAATGATTTCCCGAATAGCATACGTGTCGCGTTTATCTCAGTCTACGTTGATTGGAGAACAAAATTTTAAATAAAATTAAAACTAACAAAATGACTGCGTTTTGGAACACATTTCTGTGAGTACCGACATCGCCTACTGTTTGGGCATGGAAACCATTGTTGAACTATATTAATACGTTTATGCGCTAGTTTCTGCTATTTATTTAACATGTTGGGTGCAAATTTGTTTGTTTTACTGCTAATAGCAAGCAGTTGCATATCGTCAGTGACGTACATAAGCGTAAATAAACAATATATGTGGTCGTACATTCATGTTAGTTCGCTAGGTTTACCTACATAAACAATTCTTTAATCACATAATTTGCACTATGCAAATATAAAACATGGCCGTTTACTCATGAAATGTGAGTATCAAATGTATTTCACACACCTGTTTTATATTTACACCCAAATGCAACGCACGTAACAGTTTTCATTCAAATGTGTTCATTCTACAGTATCAATACCATACGAAGCGCTTACGAAAACCTTACTCGATCTACTCGATGCTGTGTGTTGGTAAACAATAACGCATTGTTCGCGCAAAACAGGCACACATACGTCGACTTCAAGGAAGTCCCAACATGCCATCGCCTAATACTTCTACCTACGTGGTTATAAACGTTCTGGGCTAGCTAAATAATAACTTAGTAATGGGAAGTGCCAATATATCAAAATAAATACGCTGACGCAGGGTCGCGTCTAAGGGGGAGGGGGCAGAGGGGTATTTGCCCCGGGCCTCACATCTTAGGGGACCTCGTGAGTTTGAATTTAAAAAAAAAAAAAAAAAAAAAAAAAAGGAATTATTAATACCCGAAATGAATGTTGCACAACAATACGAAGTGTAGGTATTCATTTAGTTTTGTAAGAACTGCATTTTAGTAACTTACACTATTTTTGCTTTGCTCGCATATATATTTGTAATATTTCTGTGTGAACCGAATGAACTTTATCGTGGTATTTGTAATTGTAATGTTTCTACTAGTGACTACTTGTCAATACACCTATGCCATACCTTAATAATTATCACTGCATCTAAAAAGGGGAAAAACCGTGGCGGGGGGAGGGAGGCACCAATTTATGTTGCCCCGGCACTTACATTCTCATAAAACGGCCTTGCTCTGACGAATAAATGCAAGCAAAACATCTAATAAATATTTGCGTATTGACTTTTTGACAGTCATTTGTTCTGTAGTTCAATGTTTCGAAAGAGTTAGTGCCTGAGGCCACAAAAAACATAACATATTACCTTCCATGAGTATTTATAAGGCCCAAAATATTCTTATTTTAATGTTAAAAACCAACAAACCACCCCTTCCATCTTCCCCCCCCCCTTTTTCTGTAGTAGCTAAGGTATGGGCCAACGTTGTAAAATTGCTGGAACTGCTGAATAGCCTATATGTTTGGTTGTAACACACATCTAAATACAATGTTACTTCAATGAAATATTCCAACAAGTATGTTTAAAAATAAATTATTATTTAGATAAACTGTGCTTCTTTCTAAAAATAGCTCCATTAGATCAGAAAATGCAAGAACACATTAAATCACAACAATTTTGTTTCTTTATTGAACGTTGGGAACAAGTTATCAAACATACCGCTGGCAACAGGTATGTATCTTCACGTTGGGCCAACGCTGCATACCAGGGGTTGACTATATCATATACTACGCAGGTACACACTTGAAGTCAGTGTATTTGAGCCCTTGTTGTACGAAGTATTATGCACGTGATCACTGTTGCTCACAAATAATGTTTCCGCCGTAAGAAGCAATGTATTTTACACAAATTTTGAAGTCAAAATTATTTATCCAGTAACAAATGTGCCGTGATCTTTGTCTACGTTAATTAGAGAACAAAAATTGTGCAATAAAATGTGAACTTAACAACTTTAATGCGTTTTGAAATACAATTGTTCGAGTACCGACATCGCCTTCTACTGTGCGTGGGAATTGCTGTGGTAACAAAGTTTAATACATTTATGATGGTTTCTGCCACTTATTTAACATTTTGTGTGCAAATGTGTTGTTTTCGTTTTATTGCCATGACCAAGACAGCTGCATATCTTCAGTGACGTACACATGCGTAAATAAATAAATGTATGTGGTCGTATTTTCATGTTAGTTCGCTAGGTTTATACATAAATAATAATTGTTGTTTAACCCCATAATTCACATTATGCAAATATGAAACATGGCCACTTTACCCATGTAATGTAATAGAAGCAGATTACTTTCCCTCCTCCAATCGCTCTTTATACCCGAATGTAAAGCCCGTCGTAACCGATTTATCCAAATCTGTTCAATTAACAGTAATAACACCGTACTAGGCGCTTACGAAAACCTTAGGCCTACTCGTTCTACTCGATACAAACAGATATTACAAGTACGCAATAGTAATGCAATATAAGTATGTGTTTGTATTTAATGCTGTAAGAGTGAACGGCACATGTTAACAAACAACACGTTTTAACCTAAATCATAATACATATCCGAGAAGAGACTGCCCCAACAAATCTCTATTATTGTAGACTACCATTTGTACTGACACGGATATACAAATGCTTTGTGTAACGTTGTAGTTTTATTGAGCAGTTTAACGAACATAATAAAATACTCATATTGTTCCACTTGCACACTTCTAATTTATTTTTTATTTTAAAAAAATCGGCTAGGAACAAATTGTTGGTTACGGTTTTGTGAGCTATTTAAACTTCGGTACGTGATATTTACTGTGAATGTCCACCATCGTCTGTGCGGCGCTGCGGAATAAACCAGACACTCGTGTACGCAGTGTTGCCTACATGCTAGGCTCTGTGTCACCACGTCAAGACTTGACGTGCGTTATGCACGAAAACTATGCATCCTAGACAGTCGCTACAATACGACATTTTTTATTACTAAGTTCACATGATCCAATAATTCACTTTTAAATGTTGGATTATCCTTACGTTAAAAAAGTTGTCAGCAATTTAAGGGTGGTCACCCCATTTTATTTTCGTAAGGGTTGACTGTTTCAACTGGCGTTTACTGTTGATATGTCGGCCGTATTGTCATGAAGTAACATCTTGAGTTTCGTCAGTTTACGTTGATTAGTATTCAGTTTGTGGGGAAATCAAAGTGTTAAATTTTAATTTTCAAAGGCGAATTACTCCCTTAATATTACGGTTACGTGCAAAACGTCTTATATATATGTTCTGGTTTAATTTTGACAAGGAATCACCTGCCGGAGTTTGGCGGTGTTTTTTTTTTTTTGTGAACACCCTGTTTATATCGATGGCCCAGTTCAAAAGGGAAACAACTTAAAATTCTCAGTTGTGAGTAAAATGAATATAAAGAGATTTTAGTTTCACCGAAAAATGGTAAATTAACGTATATTGTTGGAGTTAATTTCAAACAAATGTATAGAGGTAACTATTTAAGGTGTTTACAATGTTTGTATTCTGCCTTGCTGAAATTGTTACGCATTAAAATAAAAGAAGTACAATGTTTAGCTCTTTACTGACAACAAGAAAAAGTGCCATGTTATTAAAACAAGTGAATGGACGACTTGAAGTACACGCCCTCTGACGTCACACCGCAGGGGGAAAGTACTATGGGAAACAAAGCTTGTTTACAAACATGCTGATTTGTTAGTTGGTAATTGCAGAAAGCAAAAATGTTTCGCATTCATAGATTTGCACGTAAGGATACAAAATAATAGTTTCAATTTCACGGTTAAGATACGCAAATACATAAGACTAATGTTTACCAAAAAAGCGGCAAATTACAAACAAGTAATAAATTTTCTTGACGTACATCTCATCCGGGACATGTGAAGCCAAACAGCTAAATTAAGGTTATGTTCGGCTGCGGTATCCATGGAGATAGGAATTGTATCCCACACCTGACTGAAGCTACGCCTCTTTTCAAGTCGTCCATTTGTGTGTTGTTTTTCTTTTCAACTTCTGCCTATGTGTTGGTGAGCCAAACTAAAAAATTCCATTTTTTGAGTTGTTTTCCATTTGAACTGGGCCATCGATATATATATATATATATATATATATATATATATATATATATATATATATATATATATATGTGTGTGTGTGTGTGTGTGTGTGTGTGTATGTGTGTGTGTGTGTGTGTGTGGGTACTAGGACATAAGGATATTCTGCACTGTTCTGGTCTTATAATACTGGTTCATCGGCGTCTGAAATATAACACGTCCGCAGATTTTGCCGTATTAGTTGGGATCGTTGGCTACAATTGTGTTCGAACAAATATAAACGCAATGTTGGTTCGATGCCTGTCAGTGTGGATGCGGTAAGGACGACACAACACGGGCATCATTCTTGATCCTAGCCGCTAGGAACTCACTGAAGTCTTCTCACTGACAACACGTCTCTATGAGACATTCAGTGTGGCGACCCTATCATTTTATCACGTATTATTAAATATAAAGGTGTGTTGTACATGCCTATAACTTGTAAAAGATTCTGCACCAAGATTTACATACTTTAAAAAGACCACAAAAATACTAAATTCCACCATTTTCAACCGCTAGAAAATAAGCTTCAAGAGTTAGTTGAACTGGCGCGAGAGCCATGTTGTAGTGCGGTATGGAAGATTTTTTTTTTCATGCATAACTATTAAAAATTTTTCTAATGCGTTTATCTACGAAAAGACGACACTTCGAACTGTGTCCTTACGATTTCAGAAATACCGCCCACAAATTAAAAACACGATTACCAAGTTCCTCAAAACTGCTAAAATGAACTTTTTCACATTGCTGTAGATGAGAAAATATCAACCTTAATCATTAAACAAAACCATAGAAACCAGCATTATACTTTACCACATACTTTTCACAAATAAATTAACAGGATGTTCGCCTGAAGTCCTGTAGAAAAACACTTTCTACTAAAACACTGAACGCTAGTTTAATACTCGACCCCGCATAGAGGCGATGAGGTGTTTGATGGATATATTATATTCGACTTATCGCCTTCCCTCTCCTCGTGTCTGTAACGATATATATATATATATATATATATATATATATATATATATATATATATATATATATATATATAAAATACGGTCCAATAAATCTTAATGAGTAGTAGTCAACTTGAAATGGGTATACACACGTGTAACGTTCTTTAAGGGGCAGTGACAGACAATTTTATTTTCAGTTTATGAGTCGTAACATTTATTCAAATTGTATTATCAAATAACAAAGCATACGATATACTTGGTAAATTGATTGACATAAATAATAATGGAATATTTCATTAATTTGTCATGTAGAAACATTGCAAGAGAATTATATGTTAACTTTAAAGAATTATCTTGCAATGATTCTGCATGACAAATTAATGAAAGATTCCATTATGTATTATTTACGTCTAGTAGTTTACCAATGATATATCATATGCTTTGTCACAGAGAAAATTTTGGTTACACAATATGATAAATACGTTATGGCTAAAAACTGAAAATACAATAAAATTGTCTAATACTCCTCCTTAAGGCTCGGTTTCAGTCGCCATATTGAATTTTATTATTTTCCGCTTTTTGAAATTCCGAAAATAAAAATGTTAAATCGGCGACCATGCCTCAAATTCTATTTACCTTGAGCTACAATACAAACATAGCAATAGAGTTAGTAATGTATAAGCAGGTCGCAATTTGTCGGGCAAATTATGAATATAGAAAACATTGCCATACACATTGCGGCGTAACTATACGTTAACAGCTCAATCACAAGGTCTGTACTGTAGCGAAATGTCAATATTATTTGAGGTATAATCGCACATTTAACATTTCTCTTCTTTGAATTCCAAAGAAAAGCTAAAAATAATTAAATTCGATATGGTGACAGAAACCGAGCCTTACATGTTGTTCCAAAGCAAACTGCATCACCTATGTGCGATGAGCAGGCCTGGGCAGACGGCCTCGTTAAAGTTGGTTGTGGTGATACGTTGTCATGTTCACATGTTCTTGTATCGACCAGTCGTGGACCAGCAGTGCGAGACCACGAGTCACGTCACAGCTCGGACGATGGCACTCTGCACGTCGGTGCCCGGAGAAAAGCAATGAACAACCGAATGAAGTTTCTTAACGCGCGCCGCGCCGTACGAACTAGAAATACGGCATGAATAATTTAAAAACAACGTAACAAAGTTTCGCTTTTCAAAGTCGTTTTTACTTTACTCTCGTTTCCCCGAGACGCAGGCGAAAGAGAAAACTCCCCTGCAACAAAATCTTTATGTTTTATACATGGATCGCCGAGACGCTTCTATAAACAAAATAAAAACAAGGAGGAAATAAAAACACTGCCTTATGCAAGGCGCTATTAAGAAAGAAGCAGAATGGCGGGGAGAAAATTGAAGCACCGATGATAGACGGGCGAAATTACTTTATTTTTGTAGGTTGCCAATATTGAAGCACTAAGTGACTAGGAATATGCTAACTCGGTATCAACACGAACAACAGTTTACAGAGCGTAATATTTTCAGCTGCAATCTCCGCATGTGAAAACTAGACAGAGGGAAGGCGAGTAGAGAAACATTTTAAGTTCGGGAACACGGAAATAACACTATGACTGAGGCTAGCCGGCGGCCATCTTGAATTTCGTTGCCTATTTTTCCGCATCATGCTAGAACAGCAATAATTTGATAGTGCGACCATACCTATGTCAGTAGAATGCTGACTAAGTACCCAGTTCGAAACCCAAAGACTATCTAAAGTTATATTTCGTGAGATAAATCAAAACACATACTGACCAATTATTTATTTTGCAACAAGATACGACAAAAGTTATAAATTTCATCGACCGCATACTTTCTGTGGTGTGAGAATACTTACGTTGGTTTTGGCACTGTGGAAATAAAATGCTTATAAGTTACTGTATTATGTTCAGTCAATCAAACGACAAGTTACTGAAGCCACATTTCATATTTACACAGAGTGAACACTCATTTAGATTTTCTTTATGTATGAGAAGAAATATTTTAGCAGTACACTCAAATTGAAACTATTTCCTGAACACAATAAACCAATTTTTTTCTATTACTACACAGAATAAAAATATTCAACCATTTTTGCTTTGCCCTGTATTTCACTGGTAGCAGATATATACACTAAATACAAAAGTTACAGTTTAATGTGAGGTCAAGCGTCTCCAGCTTTCACTCTTCTATCGATTTGAAAATTTTAGCTCTAGTTTGGTGACACGCTACAAACAAAACAAAAATTAAATACTACTCTTACGTGTTTCATCTTAGTAAATTGAAAACTTTCTTAACTATACGTTTGAGCTGCAGATTCAGTTATGGACAAACCCTTTGCATTCATACACACATAAACTTTACGTAACGCAAGTACAAATGTAATACCCCGTTACACTATCACAATGCCAGGGCGCGTAAACTGCAGCAATACAAAACAAGGCAACAGTCCTGACGATTACTTTTATGCTCCAGCAGTTTTTTTTTTTTCGGGAGAGTTTTATTCTCAGAGGTACTCGCTGTAAATAACCACGGATAAGTCTTCGCGCAGGAGAGCTGAGCTTAAGTTAATAAGGAGTCACACTTTTCCACGGACGGGAACGTTACTTCTGCATTAAAACTTCTACTCTTTGTATTCCTCTCTCCAGAGCACCTCCTCCACCACCCACATTTACTGGCTGAGGTAATGTGTCGCGTGTGAAGTAATAGCTACACAGACGCCCTATATTTACACCCGCCGCATGCATATACAAACAAGCGTAAAACGTCTGTGGTCCCTAAGCTTCCCCGAGCAAATATCCCGCGCCAAATAAAACGAAATTACTCCCCTGAAATAAACCCCGGAAAGTACGCTGAAAGGACTGCCCATTACGAAAAAAAAAAAAAAAAAAAAAAAAAAAAAAAAAAAAAAAAAAAAAAAAAAAAAAAAAAAAAAAAAAAAAAAAAAAAAAAAAAAAAAAAAAAAAAAAAAAAAAAAAAAAAAAAAAA
>PNEQ01047341.1:5417-17362 GCA_003012365.1 Medauroidea extradentata
GATAAATCAATAAAAGCAAACATTAAAATATATATTTAAATCATGAAATGTCTTCTCACTTGCACATTTACAATTCTAACAGAAAAAATATTTGAACACTGAATTTGGTTGTACTAATTGATACTACTGAAACCAGGATTAAATTACACAAATCAAATTTTCTTCAGAAAGTAAATAAACTTACCTAGATAAAATCAGTGAAACATTTAGGCCTACATAGAAATGCTTAAGCATTTTAATTTTCTTGCAAGAAAGTAGACTGATGTGCCTTGGAAGAAAACAGATCTGTATTCACTCAGTCATGAGAAAGCAAAAGTCTGCTGGTTGGTGTTCCCATTTACATGTAATTTATTAAATATAAATTTAAATGATTTCTACAATCACTTGATTATGAAAACTATGTGTGGCAATAACACGATAGAATAGGCCTAACCCTATGCAGAAATGTTTTTCACAAATAGGGCCTATAGGTAAAAGTTATAATAATAGGCCTAATAGTAATGTTTGCTAGGCAGGCTACATAATTAAATCTAGTGGCAGTCACAACAAATAGGCCCACATGGCCGTATGTACAATTTTGTAACATAGGTTTTTAATTCATGTTCCCTTATTCTCTTAAAATTCAGTAAAATTTGTTGTCTTATAAGCTAAAGTAGCATATTTATTGCCATACCTTAATAATAATAATAATAATAATAATAATAATAATAATAATAGTAATAATAATAATACTTGCGATTGAGCTGACGCCCGGTGGCAAGTCGCTATTCCTTCAATCCTTACCCCTTAGTAATCGCCCCCTGAACTGACCTACACTCCTTGCTGTAACTATATCCTCCCGCAGCGCATTCCACTCCCTCACTGTCCTCACCAACATGGACTGCTTTCCCCTCTCAGTCCTCCACCAAGTTCTCTGAATCTTCCCGCTGTTATCCCCCCGACCTCTGTACACACCCTTGGCCTAATAAATTTAAGTTTACCGAACGAAAATTAACTTAACGCATTTATTATTTGTTAGCGAAAGATATAATATAGGCCATGCTTCTGTAATGTAATTCGGCCTAAATATTCACTCGTTTTGGTCTAATCATTGCCTAACTGTCCCGATGATGCCATTATTTTATTGCTTATTGGTGCAACAAAAATTAATCCACATGTAACACTGCCGTAATTTTCAAGAAATAAAACAAAACCTGAACAATTTAATGCTAAAACCCCCGCACAGACTCAGCACCTGTAGGCCTAACTTAAATTACAAAAAATAAATAAACAATGAACCATTGCCTTAGACATTCATTTCCCCATAAAAATACATTTCACTACAAATATTGTCACGTACATAATTTATCTGCACTTACTTTGCAACTGTTTTTGATGAAATTTGAAGCAACCAGCCCGTCGTTTCAAGCTTTGAACAACTTTCGAGTTCTCCCTTTAGAATCATGTCTTCGAGGCCGTTGTAAACACGCACAATATCTTGCTGACGTTGGCGATTACATCTCGTATTTTTTAGTTGTTCCATTTCAATTTCATATCACAGAACGTAATTACTAAAAATCATCACACTAAAATCCGGTATGCACGCTTGGAAAATTCCTTCCCGCAACAGTCCCGCACAAAACAACATGGCCGTCACGCGATTTTGGCGAAGATGAATAATTATCGTTTATTATTATTTCTTCTGTGTAAGTTAACAAACTCGGAACAATAAATACATTTATTAGGCTTATATATAGAATGCATAAATGATATAGGCCCTACTATTTTATTGTTTTTTGCTCACTGAATATTTATTTTCTTATTTTCACTGTGCACTATTTTATTTTCCTGCTGGTGTGAGCAAGAATAAGGGTTAATCAGTGATGCCACCATTACTGCACGTGGCGGCCAGCTGATGCTCCATTGATTTTAAAGCAACACACTATTTACATTATACATTAAATATGTTGGCAGCATCTGCTGTCAATATCTGGAAACTTTATGTGGTACAGAGTATACATGTACTAATATTGCACCCACTCCTACGTAGGAGTGCGGTACCGCACTTGCATCGCAATACAATTTTACTGGTAATTTATGATCATAATGAATTAATATTAAATCAGATACTAGCATTTCTTTAGACTTCGCAAAAGCTTCTTCACACTCTTTAGTCCAATCAAATGCTTTTCCTTTCCGCAACAGAGCATACAAGAGCTCCAAAATTGTGGAAAGGTTAGGAGCAAATCGGCCATAATGATTTACTAAACAAGCATAAGTTTTCACCTCCGAAATATTGAACGGGCGTTTAGCCTTCAATATAGCTTCTACCTTGAATTGATCTTTTTTTAATCCCTAAGCATCAATAATGTATCCTAGATACTTAATTTCTTAAAAAAAAAAAAAAAAAAAAATCACACTTGGCCTTGTTCAGGACGAAACCAGCCTCCTGTAACCTTACAATCAGCACATAGGCGAATATTACCGCCAGGTTTCATCGCTAGTTTCTACTTGTGTCAAAACCCCATGCTTTTCTAACCTAGTTAGTTCTTTATCAACCTGCTACTTAAAAGAAATTGGAATTTGCCTACGTTTAATAAAATTTGTAAGAACATCGTTTTTCACCCGCAATTTAAACTTCTTAAATTTATACGTCCCCAACATATCGGAAAACAAGTAATGGAATTCACAAACCAAACTTCGTATGTGCTCTTGCGCATCAACATTATTTACCGCCGTAAAAATTTCAATTTGAAATTTTCTCATCATATCCCAATACTGAGCATCTCAACTTGTGCATACGTGACAATTGGCAACTTCTTTCTTCTACTTATCTCGTTGTGGGGCACAGCCCCTGGCCTTGGAATTTAACTGTACAGCCAAAAACGCAATTTAACTCTGTACGCAGCAAGTACAGTCTGAAATGTTCAAGAAATCGTCACATTACACAAAAAAAGCACAAACAAAAATGGCCTCAGGGTCCAAAAGAATCCACAGCCAGGCAAATGAGAACATCGAAAGAGAGTAAACTCGCAATCAAATGGGGTGCCGCACCAGCACCATGCGTGAAATATACAGAACCGTCACCGACGGCGGCTACAGAAGAACTCTACAACTGGCAACTGTCTGTCTTCCACACTCGTATTCTCACCATCCATAGTATATATGATACATGATTACACTGCATATCACACTTTACACCTATGGCTCACAATACATTGAGAATGTTACAACAGTGAGGGTGATATTAGGTGAGTATAAAGCTACACTACTAGTGTTATGCAGTTATGCAAGCGTTTTTGAAACAAATAGAACATTGTATGGACAATTGTTCAACGAATTGCTTCCACACTATCTTATATTCGGTACACTACATGTCTTAATTGCCCTTGAGTTGTGCTTTTAGTATACAAAATAGTATACAGAGTTACACTTTGGTTTGGTGAGATTCTGTACGATTGTAATTCTTCATGCATTTCTCAACATACGCTCGAAGATTTTCCTAATTCCACCCAGAAATGTGCAGTGTTTGAGAGATATCATACATCCACTTCAGAGCAGATTTAATGATGATGTAGTCCACTGGTATCTTCATGTCAATATCCACCAACTGCACTTAACATATCGCTATGTTCAGATAAATTGCCCTAAACGGGAAATGATGTATTCTTGGTTACAGAGCCTCCATGATGCAGTATTTGCAGTGTGCACAGGATGTCGAGTAGTGTCATGATCTCTCGCGTTGATAGTTACTCCAGCCCTCGTGTGTATGAAAAATCTTTCAACTCTGTCTATTTTTATATCAAGCATTTCTCTTTGTTATTAAACTTTATAAGTTTTATTTTATGCATAAATTTTGCTCATTACTAAACTGCACTACACTATTGCTGAATTATTACTTTACTGCAAAATGCAGAGGTTATTTGAGCTTCCCCACCAAAAACGGTACGGAAATAAATCTAAATAAATTTGTTTATGTCATCAAGTTATGTTACAAAGAAATTGCATACACTCTGGTGAGGGTCCTGGCTGTTTTATTCATTATTACCAGGCAGAGTATCTCATTTGACATAATGTGTCGGAGGAAGAATAAGATTGATTAGAAAAATCAATTCTACTGTCAATCACACAGAATTTGAAACACATTTCTACTAGATGGTTATCTTTAAGCTGCAGTTGACAGATTATCTGAATAATGAGCTTGTTCAGAATCTTATTTTTAAAGCACAATTCCATCTAAGGAAAATAATGTTTTTGAAGAAGGAGAGTGTGCAGAAAGTTACAGTTTACTCAAACAGTCAAGAATCTTAGCTGAACTTAATTTCACATTGTCATCTGCTGAATTGTTTCAAAAATGCACTAAGTATTTGCAGAGTGAAACTCCACTAATTCGTGTTTTGAATTCAGAGTTGTTAGAAGTCATTGGAACTCTAAGCAAGGTGCTGCTGTATGTGAAACCAAGTCGTCTTCATATGATTGGATAAGTAGCAATATGTTAGAGGCAGTTAATTTAGTGCAGTTACGAGCTAAACTTTCTTAATTACCAGAAATAGAAGTTCTGTTTTATTTAAACATGTCCAAGCACATTATGTTGCAGATGTTAAATATCATGTAGCAAAAGTAATGGCTGTTCAGTGTATCTAAATCAAGCACTTGGATTTCTCAATCTTCTGGGCATAAATTCTGAAAGAATTAGTCTACACACGAAGGATAGGTAGTAACAATATCACTATCCATAGGTATTACAGGTATTCAGCTTGTTGACTAATATAAATGCATACAGTTTGAAAATGTAACTTCTGAAAGTCAAGCTACATTTTCGCGTGTTGACAATTTGGGATTATTTCATAAGGCTGAAGAAGTTGGATGGCTCACCAAAATTTCCTCTTGCATCCAAAGTTATTAAAGCCACACTTTGTTTGTCTCGCGGAAATGCAAATACTGAAATAAGAATCTCTATCTCAAGAAATGTTATTACAGAGGAAAATACACAGAGTAAAAGACTCAGATATCTTATTCTCATGGTAAAAATTGCGTTGCGTTTTTGCAACAAGAAACATTATATTGTTACAATTCTTAAGAAACTGATAACTTTAGCTTAAAATGCTTATAAACTCTATAAGACTTACGTTGAAAAATAATGAGTGTTCTGAGAGGAAGAAGCTATGCTGAAGAAAGAAATAATTGCAAAGAAAAAAGAAGAAAAGTTCGAAAATGAAATAACTGTTACAAAACGTTTGAACGAATTGTAATATGACTATCAGATAAGAAAAGGAAACATAATGAAACCAAAGAATCTGCAAATTTTTTTGTTTTGGGACGTCTCACAATGTCTGTGAAAGTCAAAGAAATGTGATCTTAATGACCTTAAGGAAATCCTAGTTGCTGAAGGAATGTTGAAAGTGGTTATGGAAGATGGACGAAAGCAAAGGAGATAATAAAGCTGTACATTTTTACGTGGAGATATGTGCTGTCAAGCAAAATAAGTAGTTTGTTTTATTTTATATGTTTGTTGTAGGTACAGTAATAAGTTGAAATGTTTGTAAGTAAGTATTTCAAATCGATGCTTTAATTTATATGTGCTGGTGAAATAAAAATTAATTATAAGGTTTCTGAAGAAATTAAGGGGGTGAGGGGATACCAGTTTCATCCAAGACCAGAAATAATAAATTGTCCATTAATGGGTGAAAATGAATAACTGCAGCTTAAACTCGACATATTTTTGTAATGATCCTGAAAGAAAAAATATATATTTTTGGGTGTATTAAACTGATTGTGCATTATTTCCTGCTTTAACCAGTACGTGAGTAGGGGTACCTTTTTACCAATTCTTTACGTTTTGGTCTGTCGTGATAACCGAGGCTCGATATTCGAAGTATCTTCTATAGGTAGTTGTTGGTCTACAAAGTCTACTTTTTTGGTCCAAAAATTATCTTTTTTTTTTTTTTTACGCAAGGGCCACTGCAATTCCTACCATATGTACATTTGAGTAGTTGGCAACGTTATGGCAAAGTAAAAATAAAATTTGGCAGGACAGACACTAGTTGCCATTTTTTACTGAGCGAAGTGATCCGAGCGTTTAGTTTTTTTTAGCATATATGATAAAAGATAATTCCACATTTCATCCGTCCATCATGAACACACCAAATAGCATGTAAGTTTACGGCAAGTCTGCAATTGACTTGATTTAGGCTTGCCATTACGAACCCTATTTGGTAAGTTTGATTCAAGCTTAAGTCAAACCTATTTTTATACAGTTGTATCCTGCCTTGTACGAGGCAAGCTTCGTACAAGCTTGCAGCAACCTTGCATCAAGCTTTCTTGGCAAGCTTGCTGCAGGCTTGGCATGTGGAGACTAATTAGCTTGATTCCAGCTTATGGCTTGACATGACAACCTAGCTACAAGCTTGCAGACTTGTCATGGCAAGCTTGATTGAGGCTTGGATCAAGCCGATTTTGCTATCAGGGCTTGATACTTTTCACCAAAAGAATACTTAAATCTAGGAATTCTTCCAGAAATCCTCTAGGTGTACTTTTCATTGGGTGGATGCTGTCACTGGGGAGGTTGTCACGGTAGGTTCGTGGTTGATAACGGTAGACACTATGTGAGGTTGATTAACAATGGGAAAGACTAAGACATCAATAACTCTGGATGATGGCAGTGCTGTCTCCATGGTCAACTCATTGTTTGTGAAAAGTGCTCCCTTGAGAAAGCTTTGTAGCTGGAGTGTATTCGGATTAATGAGCCTGCTAAGATATTGAGGAATAAAGAAAATTAGGTGTTGATTTTATAATTTAATATTTTAAGACCATCTACTTTTTTTAATGAAGACGGGAGATATGGAGTTAACATTCCATTGAAAGAGATAGAGCAAAGTGCATCTGTGAAATTACTGAATTATGCACAATATTTCTGGAAGGAAATTTTTGAACTTCTAAAAAGCGTTAAGGTTGGGAGTCAAATGAAAAGAAGAGAAGGATTTCGAAGAAGTAATGTAAAATGATGGATATTTCCGCCTGCAAATGGGTATTTTCAAGGAAAATCATACCACCACTGTGATTTTCAGATTAAAGAGAATTGGGGTTGTGTCCGACTTAAAGGAAACAACGTCTTTCTCCACAATCGTAGGAATGTTCTAACCCATGTAGCATGCCACCGTTGGTCAACAGTAGGTAAATAGTTGGCACAAGCGGTTAACGAGCGGCCAAGGAATATCACAAGCAACTAACTTGTGGGCCACACATGGAATGCGCACAATGATTTTTGGCTAGCATATGGACCATCTGTGGCCAGCCAACTGCTGGGGTTATACAATCAGAAAGCTTGTGGGCCATTCATGGCATCCCAACTGTTACTAACTACTGGGAACATGTAAGTGGCAGTCTTATGGACCATTTGTGGCATGCCAACATTCAGGGACTGCTGGGGTTACTTAAGTGGCAAAATTTTGGGCCATTCATGGCATCCCATCTGTTACTAACTGCTGGGAACATGTAAGCGACATCATTTTGGGCCATTTGTGGCTTGCCAACAGTCAGAGACAACTGGGGTTACATAAGTGGCAAGCTTGTAGGCCAATTTATGGCATTCCAACTACAAGTATTTTGGCATCGCAATTACTGCAGAAGACATGTGGCGCAATTTGTGGTACTTTTATAAACTATTATTGCCTTAATTATTTGTGTATTGTTCACTTCATACCTATGAAGTAGGCAGAAATTCGTGAACCTTATTAGGCAAATGCATTACATGATACTGTTGATTTCAAGACATCAATTTGTTGATTTTTAAAGAACTCTTTTTGATTTGTGCTGAAATTTCCAAAGCAAATCGTTAACAACCCATAGAGAACATATACATTGTAGCAACGTTGCAACAACGTCACATAAAAATTTTTCAACGTTGCAGCAATGTTGACTGAAGTAACTATAACGTTGTAGCAACATTGCTGCAACAGGAAAATGTCCATTTTTATTCAGTGTTTCTAAACAATGTCGCAGCAACGTTGATCTGCGGACGTTGCAGCAACGTTGATTTTATGATGTTGCAGCAGTGTTAATTTGGGAATGTTACAGCAACATTGATTAGGGGATGTTGCATAAACATTTATTTGGGAACTTTGCATCAACGTTGATTTGGGATGTATAATATATAAAGACCCACTTGTGGCTTTGAAACAAGAATAATGATCAATTCTAAACGACATTTAACGCAATTAAAACTAAACTCGTAACACGATATTGATACAATAAATAACATTCATCAAACAACTATACAAGGACACTACAGGACTATTGGCATGAAAATTTGCTGTGAATCAAAAGTTTACAATAACATTTCCCACCAGTTTAATAAATGAGATAAAAGAAAGACTGTACCTTGAATACCCCGCAAACTAGTGCAAGATAAAAATACACACAACAGCAAATACAACAGCAATGCACACAAACAAATTGGCGGTAATGGCGGCAAGTAAATCATTAATGTACGGCAATTAAACGAATTAATAAAATACATAAGCATTAAGAAGACCTCAACATTATTAAATTTACAATAAAAATAATAATTACACAAATAAGTCGTAGTTCAAAATAACTTAAAAGCTTATTTAAAACAGAATCTCAGAGGAGAGTTCTTGACCAGGTAGTAGGCGACCATTGTCAATGTTGTAGCAACGTTACAAAAAACCTCAATATCAACGCATTAATAGCTGAAACGTTGGTACTTTTAGAAATATTACTGCAACATTGACAATAGACATGCAACCAAAATGAAACAATACAATGTTGTAGCAACATTTTTGCAGCCAAGTGTGCTGTATGGGAATGTAAGAGATTAATGTTATGAATTGAAATAAAAACATCAAGTGAAATGGCTGAAACAAAAAGGCTCTTCAGTAAATTCGGTACCTTAACAAGGTAAGTATTTGGCAACATGTTCTTTAATTCCACACTTATTTCCACGTGGATCTTCTATCTGTTTAAGGGTTATAATTACCTAATTGAATGCTTGCCAGTAGTTAATAAACAGTTGGTAGACGAGCAGCACATCAGCGAGTCATAAGCAGTCTGATACTTGGTTACAAACAGTTAGCCAACAGTTAGCCAATAGTTGGTAGATGAGCAGCACATCAGCGGGCCATAAGCAGCCTAATACTGGATTACAAAAAATAGCTTGCCTGTAGTTAGCCAACAGTGTTGGTAGATGAGCAGCACATCAGCGGGCCATAAGCGGCATGATGCTGATTTATAAGTGGCTTGCCATCAGTTAGCCAACAGTTATTACACCAGTGTACCACCAGTGGCATGTTAGCGGCTTGCAGTCTTTATGCCGTCACTTAACCGATGATGCCCAACTTATGGTTGTATGGAAGCAGAAAGCCTATGGGCCGCTTCTGCAAATTGTGACCCGCTGATGGTGCCGGAAGCATTTTGGCAGTAATCCGTTTATGGCACACGAGTGGACGCCACTGATGGCATGCTTGTGGCACTGTGACTGTAAATAATCGTTCCGCCTGTAGGTCGTTTGTGTTTTGCTACGTGGCAAGTGGCTGAGTTCTGGGAAGATTGCATTACCTGTCAATGCTGTTACAGCAGACGAGAAAGAAGTGAGCCTGAAATGTACTAATACTCTTTATGATCTCCCTTTGAATAAATGCAAGATTGCATTAAAGGTGACTGTCCCGAATTCCAGTAAAATATGGTTGTTGTTGAAGGAAGCCTGCTTTCGTCTGTATTTTGTTCGTAGCGCCACCTGTATTTACATCCAATCTTCGCTATATAAAAATTTATATTGGGGCCAGATGTGGCTCAGAATTGAGATAGGCCAGAACTGGCATCAGAAACTGGTAAGATATACATGTATCTGGTCAAGATATGCACAGGCTTTACCAATCTCCGGTTTTTACAGGATGTCCGCGCTTAACGTTTAAAACTCTCTGTGGAGGCATAGAGGACCTTCAGACAAGTAATATGATACAGGACACTTGGGAATACTCTGACAGGAAATGCCTTAAAATTGGTAACGAAGATGTAATATGATGTCACACAGTAGTCGTCAGTTAGCAGCTCCAAATATGGCGCAGGTACAATCTCAACGGGTCGCCTCATCTGCATGCTGACAGCATGGCTCAGTGCACGTTTTGAAGTCAGCCTTCCAAGGTTCGAGTCTTGGTTCCTTCAAAAGTTTCATTTGTTATTGTGATGGAATGTGACTTTATGTATGGTATGTTTGCTTTCCTTTGTCTTTATTTACAAAGCTCTGCATTGTGGTCTCATTGTTTTGGTTGCACAAAGAAATTAAGTTATTGCGTTACAAATCAAGATAATACTTTTGTTTGTGTAATGTTTCTTTAGTGACATCCTCTTTAATGAATTGTACAAAAACGTTAAAGGCTTTAGTAAGAAACAAGAAGCTGACGTGTAAGCATCGTTAACATTTGTAAATCAATTATTAACCTGAAAATTCACAATAACACTTTCAAAGCCAAGATTAGGCAGTGTCTGAACAACTCCATTTAAACTACCCTAACATAAAACAAAATGTTTCCAATTTGAAAAGTAAATTACTGTCTCGCTATTATTTACAATTGCTCAAAGGTAGCGCCGGTAGCAGCAATTCACATGTTATAATGCTGAACTATTTATTCATGTGCATGGGCAAAAATGGCTGGATTTTCGTGGATTTACAATGTAGCAGCAGCAATGTAGGCAACAATATCTTCGCCTTGTGCAGGTGTTTTGTACACTAATTCCTTCATAGCACCCCAGGAGAAGAAATCCAAGGGATTGAGATCAGGTGACCTCGCAGGCCAGGGAATTGGACCGAAACGCCCGATCCAACATCCAGGGTACATAAGGTTCAGGTGATTTCGTACAAGTATTGCACTATGTGCCAGCGCCCCATCATGTTGTAGCCACATGGTTGCTCGCACCTCGAGAGGAACCTCTTCAAGCAGCTCCGGTAATACGTCTCGTAAAAACACGAGGTAGTTAGGACCCGTTAGTCTCTCTGGTAAAATGTAGGGACCAATTAAACGATCTCCTAATATACCTGCCCAGACATTAACGTTAAATTTTCTTGTCGGTCACGTTCGTACGCACTATGCGGATTGTTCACAGCCCAATGGATATTATTTTTGGAATTGAAAATGCCATTTTCTTTGAAGTTGGCTTCATCAGTAAACATTACCAGTGAGGGAAACTCGGGATTTTGAAGAGATTCTTCGCGAAATCGCTCGCAAAATTGGACTCGAAGGGGGTAGTCCCCTGGGTTAAGCTTCTGAACTGTGGTTTTGTGATATGCCCTTCAATACCAACCAAATAGCCGTTTTCTAAATACCTAATTGTCCAGCGATGCGACGGGTGCTGGTGCTAAGGTCGTTATCGACCTGCTGTAACACAGCCTTCTGGACCCCATTGTGGAGAGGTTGGTTAGCCCAAGGTTCTCGATGAGCCTAAGAAAATATTATTTCAATTAGCCTTTGTATCCGACGTACTGACATGTTTGGATACAAAATATCGTTAGGTTTTTACTTAATTGCACAGAGCCGGTTTCACGTAGTCGTCGATCGACAGTCGAAAAATAAACACGGCTCGGTAAAACATGCTGCGGAAATCTTTCTGAATACAAATGGCGAGCTGCGAGCGCATTTGAATTGGCAGCACCAAAACACAAATGCATATCTGCTAGTTCATTGAAAGTAAACCTGTTCATATTTGTGGTAGCACTATGACAAACAAAGCTTTCGTTTCACGGTCGATTCACATTTATTTATTTATTTACAGAATGTTTCAAAGAGCAATATGCTCGCGTACAGAAACTATACAAGTAAATTTAGGGCGGGTTGTTGGGTAAGGATTGGGAATTTTTAGTCAGTTGGTAATTGGGGTTTCTGGGGTTGTTTACAATTGGATAAACCAACGAGAGAAAAATAGTAAACATATATCGCGTTGGGATAAACACA
>PNEQ01047345.1:0-12567 GCA_003012365.1 Medauroidea extradentata
ATATATATATATATATATATATATATATATATATATATATATATATATATATATATATATATGTATATATATATATATATATATATATATATATATATATATGTATGTATGTACATACACACACACTCACATTGATAGACGTATAGAAACCGACACACGCAACAAAGACAGATGCGGTGTTTTTCTAGAAGAGATTTATTTGCGCCCAAGTCTTCACAATATTGTTATGATTCCATACTCGAGTGGCTGCTAACGGCAATAAGAAGATATAAATAATTCAATAATTACAGACGTGGAAGACAGAAATTTTTGGCATAGTTCCAATTTGTTGCTAATCCTTAGGAAGAACAAGATAAATTTTTGGCCTGCATTTAACGTCGAGGTCTGCAGCGCTAACATGAGTTGAGTATGGAGCGCCGCCGGAATGATGGGGCGGAGGAAACGGGAGATCCCTGAGAAAACCCGCCGATTAACGGCATTATTCGGCACGATTCCCACATGCGAAATTCCGGGGACCGGCTACCGCCGGGAATCATCTTGGTGGGAGGCCCCCAATTGTTACGAAGTATTCGATAGGAGTGACTTATTTCATGAAAAATATTTTAACAAGTTATTTCCCTAAATTTTTAAAATTAAACTGGCTCGACTTACAATACCTCTTGCGTCCCATTTATTATTTCTCCTCTGGTTATAAATATACCGCTGTCTAAAATGCCGAAATAAGTCAGGCCTTTTTCAAGCGTAATATGAACTTTAGTCTAATTTTTAAGTAGCCAAGATATTTTTAAGAAATTTCTTATTAAATTCAGTTATTTCCATTGTTTAAAACAGGCAGTATTTAATAATAATTTTGGTTGCATACATAGATGCGTGTGAAAAATCAATAATTAGTGTTGGTAAGCAAGCATTTACTGCGTATATTAAATAATGTGCTACGAATTGTAGAATGGTAGATAGTTCTTGTTTATAAGTGATTACAGATTTTTCCACGATAACTGGACAAATGAGACAATATTTGCAGAATGAGACGTGAAAATGTGTTATTTGTTGTTAAATATATTTGACGTGCACCAGTAGGATTATAAAATTCGCCCCTTATAATTTAAATTCTTATTTAGAATATCAAGCATACAATCGCGTGGGACGATGACGCTGGTCGGTGGGTTTTCACGGGAATGTCCCGTTTCCCCCGTCCCTTCATTCTGGGGCTGGACCATACTTCCACCATGTCACCATTTAGCAGCGCTAAATACCTAGCTGCTAAGTGTTGACTAAAGACGCTTCACTCATGTGGAGGTCCTGGGTACGAAATAATAAACAAAGTGTACTAAATTTATACATTATATATTAGATCGAAGTTTGTTACACTTCACCTTCGATTATTGTTTAGCACTGCATTTTTGTTGAAGGAGAACTACTTGTGATGTTGTTTATAATGTCACTCGTGTACATTTGTTATCAATAAACCAATCAAGATATTTAAAATGCGCTTATGGTATTCCCGGAATACTATATAACTGTTAGCAGACTAGATCTGGAATGATTTCACAAAGCTGACAGGAGAGTTCGCAGCGGCATGTGCTAACATTCAGAACAAGTCACTTGAGGTGAGCGCCGAGCTGCGTGCAGAGCTTTGGTAGCAAAAGCTAAACGTGTGTTAATGATGTTTACTTAGGAACATAATTCAGAGAATTTTTCACCTACGTACACCAAATTATGGCTTTCCATGAATTTTTAAAAGATATATGCTCACTGATAAAATGCCAAAAACAAGTATTTACTTGCTGTCCTTTATATATTATAACCACATTGGTGTTGTATCATGTGTGTACAATACATCTTTTTCTATAATGTAACGTCATAAATTTATAGTGGTATAGTAGTTAATACTTCATAGAGACGAATTATTGGCGAGAAAACTGCACACCAGTTCAGTGACTTGTGTATTGGGGTTAGGATAGACGTGATGCGTGTGCTCTCTGCCGCCGCGTTTCTAGACCTCGAACGAACAAAATCCCTTAACACTTAAATGCCCAGCAATTGTACACTAACTCGGATACCCACTAGGAGTCATTTTGACTCCTACGTTATTATGACATAAAGTTTGACCTTTATATGCTTAGGCTTTGAGAAAATTATAGTTGGTTTAATAAGGATTTCTCTAAATGTAAGATTATAATAAATTTAAAGAAAGGTTTTTTTTTTACATTTTCCTTCCAATTTAGCTACATAAAAATATAAAATAAAATTTTCTTATAACAGCACTGTAACAATATTTTTTGCACTTAACGATATGACAATCATTTCTTTAGGCAAAATACAACTGGAAATAAATGTTATTTTAGTATTTGTACACATCTATAGAATTCATTATTCAGTTTTCCAGAAATATTTCATGACTGGTTTCACACTTTTTTTGCAGTTACATGCCAATTTAGCTGTAGCTACAGGATCCGCATAGGGACTTCTTGCATACAGTACTAACACCAATAATTCAATTTTTTTTTTGCAGTTTGTTTCTCCTTGGCAATACTTCGTTGACAGTTTAGGATCTTGATCTGAATCGTTATTGGGCTCTGGAGTGTTTGAGAGTGCATTCTAGCTTGAATGTTAGGTTCTACCAGCTCTTCTGCTAACTTATTCAGGAAACATCTACGAGAGATTTTTACGATGTAATCTCCTTGTAAAAAATCCAAGCGTTGATAGCAGCCAAATCTAGTGTATTTTGAAAAGCATGCACATGTCACAATATAGTAGTACTTCATCGGACAGTGTACTTCCGAGTCATTTGGTCAAGAATGTCCACACCATATGTTGTGTCGTAACACTCAACAGTGTCAGCGGTTTTCTTTGAATTATTGGAAATATCAACATCTGAGTATAATGTGCTGAGTATAACCACGTTATTTTTCTTTCTCTGTTAAACTGCGAGTGACATGCCATCGTTCTTGAACACTTCAGTAGAATGAAGTTCTTTTTCATGTATCTTATTTCAGTAGGCAGTCCATTGATTCCAAAAATCTTGTTCTATTCTTCCTCGGTTGCTTTGCAAATAACACCAAAGTGAAATAGTTATCGGAAGTCACACTGTGTCCTTTATTGAAAAAAAGGTTCTATCAGTTCCATTACCACACGATCTAATACACACTCATGAGATGGCGAGAATTGCTCTTGCCAACACACGGAAAGTCATTTACACAGATATTTTCTATCGCTGTCAACTGCTACCAAGTACGTTTGTCCAAACTTATCCGGTTTTGAAGCAATATACTGCGTAAAAGCGCATCTGACAGTGCTTGGAAACAACTGTTTCATCGACGGTAATGAATGTCCCTGGCTTAAAGTATAATATACACGTACCAAATAAATCTTTTCCAAACTCTTGCAAAGAGAGCAAATTTGTCTGTCCTCAATCGCAGAGAACGATTTGACTTTTCATCAAATCGAAGGTACCGTAAAATTTCACAAAACCTACTTCTTGACATGGCTTGTTTATATAATAGTACACCCCAAACTTCCGTCCACAGACTGTGAACAGGTAAGTCATTTGTACCTGCTACACCTCAGATATACATTACAGCAATAAATGCTTCCAGCTCTTTATCAGCCAAAACAAAATATTCACTTTCAGTCTGCCTATGAGCTTCAGCAACAGAACGTGATCTAATGTGTAGCAGTTTGTTTTTATCTGTAAGCAATCGCCATGCACTTTCTGGACTTCCGGGTAAACACATTTATTTGCATATTCCTAGGCCCACGTACATCAGTCAGGACGTTGCGTCGCGCAATCCTACCTGGTCCATGTTCGCCTGGTGTAACTTATTACCACTCTGTGCCACCAGCACTAACCAACATCGTAGGACTATCGCCCTCGTCTTCAGCTGCCACAGCACTTGCACAGTGTACATCCCTACCCTCTATATGAAGACTAGTAGCAGGCTGCTTAGGTGTGAAGAACCTTGACACTTTATTGCCCCGGGTAGTGTCTAGATGATTAACTATATTGTTTGAAACCGCTAACACCTCTATGCTGACGACGACCACCTTGGCTTTCTCGAGGAATTCGTCTTCTGGCTCTACCACGTCCCCGAGGAAATGTGGCTTGTTTTCTGTTCTTGATCGCTGTAAACTTTATCAGAATTTGTTAGAATAATAAATTAGTTAGTAGTAGAAACATCAGTCGATCATGGATAACAGTGAAGTGAAAAATATTTACAGTGCTGCAATGTTCTCTTGCATTACTCTCCAATTTGCTTATGGAACAAAATCCTCATCTGAACCACTTTCTCCACAACTCCTCTGAAATGCCTTGTAAATATTTTCTAGCTTGCAGTGGTGTGAGATCGTTCCTGCGCGCCATCCTCCATAAGACCCAAAGAACTAACTGTGAAGTGTATAATGTGCACAGCCTGCAAGGTACTGTGCTATATGCCCTGAGATAGGTCACGAAAAGCTTAAGCACGGTGGGTATAGGGGACGAAGTGATGGGAACAACACACGTTGATGAGCAGAGAGATTACTGATAAGATATGTAGCTCTACTCCCATTCACAGTTGTCGCAACAAGTTCTTAGGCGGAGGCGGAGTGAAAAATAAAAAATGACGAAACAAAAAATACGTTTTTGGTGTCAAAGAGCTCAAAAGAGCCACTGCTGTCAAGCGACTAGAACACTTGCCTCCCACCAAAACAATCTGGGCTCATTTCCCGGTGGGATCAATCGTGATTTTCGTGTGTGAGCATTGTGGCAAACCATGTTGCTGGTCGGTGGATTTTTTCGGGGATCTCCCATTTTTCCACTGTAAACGCACTTTACATCACTTCAAAACGACTCGGAAATACTGTTGTAGAATTTCACATTGGGTTTACGAACAAAGAGGCAATAATGAAACTGAACAAATTAATTTCCGCAAATTTCATGAGTAGTCAATGTGACTCCTTTGGACGTGTAGGGCAAAACCATAAGTTTAGGTTCTTTTTTTTTTTTTTTGGGAAAACGTTGATACAAATAATTGTATTCCACTTCAAATATTAACAAAAGTCCAGAGAGGATTTTGCTAAAAAATTTAAAATACTTTTACAAAGACAATAAAACGTCTACTGGAGTCAAAACTACTCCCATGGGCGTTCTAGTGTTCACCCACAGGTGGCCGTCTTAACCAGGCAGGTCTTCCCGATGACATTTGACACAAATTCCACAGTATAATAAATTATTTTATCGAGTTTGAAATCACATATCTATTACTACCCTTATGAATTTTAATTAAATATTATATTTACACTTCCGGTTACCTTATCGAATTAGACCGGACGTATTATTATAGAGGCACATACACGCAACAGAGACAACATGACCTTCGAGACATTAAAAACGAAAGATGTCCACCAATCAGCACATAGGTTTCTGTGACGTAAGCTCGACAAAAAATGGTGGACGCGATGTGAATTCCAAATAATATTTATTTATTTTTAATAGAGTTTAAGTTTGGTTTTGAACCCAAATGTTGCTGAAACTGGTGAGTTGGTAGTAATTTGTGTATATTTGTTTTAAGAGAAATTTTTGTTGGTTACCATAAGATAATCATAAACTTTTAAGCAAACGTGTAACTGTGCTTTTATTTTCACATTTCGGAATGTCAGTGGGTATTTAAATTTGTTACAAATAAACGAAAAAAGGAAATATTTTACACATCTGTGTCTACCGCTCTAGAGGTTAGTATGCAGTTGCAATGAACTATTTACATGTAATATATTTTTTTTGTATTTGTCGGGCAGCAGACAAACTGGGGTTCACAATTACGACAATTTTGTGGGTCGCGTTTTTTCGTGTTGCTTTGTCGCGCCTATGTAATTCCACTATTAAGCGTAAGATACGGAGAAAATGCCACATTCGCTTTGCTTAAATTTAAATATAGTTGTTTTTAAAATCATTACCGCATGTAGTTAGTAAACCATATTCATTATTTAGTTCTGCACGATGTTTTTGGAGAGGAAATTTTGAAATCTGATTAGATTGATTCAATCTTGGCTGAAATTCAATTCAGGTATAGGTTTATTTGTGAATCTGAATGTAATATTTAAATACAAAATAGCCAGAATGCCTATGCATTCATGCAAAAACAAGCGACATCGAATAGCATTGCTTCAATGTTCGGATGTCTCTTACAATTTTCAAGATTCCTTGTCATTAGAAAAGCTCACACGGAAATTTAAGTTTTCAGTCAGAATTATTAACGTAAATCATGGGACGTTATAAAATATCTACATGAAGTAAATGTAACCTAAAATGCATATCATTGAGCTAGATTAAGAAATTCTTGCTTGTATAAAAATGTACCCATAATTATAAATGCTTCCAAGAATTAAAATTTAATACTATCATTGAGATTACCTTTATTACCAAGTAAATAATAAATTTCCTTTTTTTTTTTTTTTTTTTTTGTGTTGCAGTGCGACTTAATATATCTCGAACTTAAGTACCGTCTACAATCTGAAAATATGTCAACTTATACATTAAAATACAATTCTAATACGTATACTGAAGGTTCTGTTTCACATTAGACTTCCGTATTATCGATTGCTACTAAGTATAGAAGTATACAGATGAGAAGGAGGCAAGTGTAAAATATTTTTGGGAAAAAAGATTTGACCACAACACCATCAGCAAATTAGCATTTAAATACTCAAAACTTAATTAAATTTAACTGACTTGTTTTAACGATAGTCACTAGAAATAGTAAAGTATACCGAAACATTAGAACTTGTTATTGTATTTCAAGTTGATTTAATATTTTATTGCTACTAGAAAAAAATATCTTGAGAATAACAGTATTTGAATTCTCGCGGTTAGTCACGTTATGCTTTATAAACTAATTGTATTACTTCTTTTAATTATAGTTTAGTCTCCCACACACTGACACCAGTGAGTAAAAGTAATTTTGCAAGACGACATTAACACGTTTACTTTCGTTGAAAAACTACTTTTTTTAAATCGTTATCATCAACTTTCCTGTTGAACAACCGAAACAAGAATTTTCTTCAGAATTTCTCAATGGCTGTCAACAGTGAACACGCTTTCTCCTGTCAAGGAAGTTAACAGCTTATAAATTTAACTTGAATTTCCACACATGAAATAAGTTTCCTTTTATGTAAGTGTCATGAAGTTATTTTACTAACACCTGCTGAACAAAATGTCGAATGTAAATTCCCGAATGCATGTATTAGTTTACCACATCGCAAAATAAATTATTTAAATATGAAATGAAGCATGAAAAGAATTCATCCTAGAAGTGATAATATTTGACGTAGGAAAAAAATACTTCAAGATTTTTGTTTTTTAAAATTATTTCTGGAACATGCATTTTGCGTCACTAGTTGTTTCATATTAACCTTTTTAAATATTACAAATTTTACTATGAGGTGTGTATCAAACGAAGTGTTTTTAATATATATTGAAACATTCAGTTAATAAACCAGCTAACGTACAATATGTTTTATCATTGCGGTGACTTTAATCAATTATTCAGCTGCAGTTAATATTTCTGGCAAAATACTGTTATGAATATTACGCGAAACAAAAATTTAAAATAAAGTTGATATTGTGGTGTTTTTTATGATAAGACCTACCGTTTTGACATCTATCAAAATTGAGGAGTTCCCACATACCACACAGAAAGTTCATTAAAACAAAACACATCTCTAGATTAAAAAAAAAATAGTACTGATAACCAAAACAAAACCAAAGAAAATGCAGTGAAAGGAACTGACGAAATTGTATTTTTTTATTTACTTTCAAAAGTTATTATTTCAGGAATAAATTATCACCATTACTCTTTAAATAGCCACTAAAATAAAATTTTTACTATTTTTAGCAGATCAAAACTATTCAAATCATTTAGGTTGCTGCCAGAATTAAATAAAAAAAATAAATGTCCTTTTCAAATCTTATCCTTTCTTTTATGCATTCCTAGGATAATAATTTTAAAATTCAGTCTAAATTTCAAACTTAAATAGAGTTCAAATTCTAATAAAATTATTAAAATAAATTATTCAGCTGCAGTTAATATTTTTGGCAAAATAATGTTATGGATATTAGCGAAACAAAAATTTAAAATAAAGTTGATATTTATAGCAAACATAATAATTGTTAATTTACATGTTTTTTTCAGCGACTAAATATGTCACGACACGAAGCCATACATTATCCTCAATACCTAGGGGAACAATTTGATCTTTGAGCCGCCTTAAGCGTACCGAAAAAAAAAACACGAATTAAAATGGAATGATACAAAAAATGTACTTTTTTAACACAACCAAAAGCGATAAGTTATTTGTCTGAATGCGAATAATGAATACATGTAAGTTATTTAATGATTCTTGTTTCAGCAACGTGAAGCGCAAGAACAGAAATATCAACCACTGCAGTCTGCAGAAGAAAACATCCCAGCGAGTGACAACTACCCTCGAAGATTCAGGCAGTAAAAGACTGCTCCAGTTCCTTGTTTTTTTACCTCGTTTGTTATCCACAAACATCATTGACATACTCATCGGCTTTTAGATCAACTAGTTTTCACATAAATTACATAGTGCCATATGTCGATATAATTTGGTTTTATAAGGAAATGAGCCAGACAAGTTGATAGAACTGGCAGTAAGTTTTGTATTGTAACTATTGTGCGTGATTTGTTAAGAAATACAATGGAAAATTTAATTATAGCAGAACAGTTTTATTAAATACCAAAAGTTTCGTTACTTGTATGAGTATTTTATTTCTTAACTTGTTGATTTGATTTTCCACCACGAATTACGAGAATATGTTGTGCATACAGAAGAAGACCTAATCTGAACTAAAAATCACTGCTGGGAGCGTAAGTCGTAAAAATACATATCCCGTAGAAAATGAGATGTGTCTTACTAACGTCGTAAGAGAGTTATAACTTCTAACTGTAGCAAAGTAATGTTTCTGAAACACTTTATCTATCTGTAGAGATTGAGAAAACTTTTAATGTTATGGAAACCGTATTAAAAATGCAAGACCTGCGTTAGGCATGTATTTTTGCTTGGTCAGATCAGAATAATGAAGAAATTTATGGTAAAAATTTAACAGACTAGTCTAAAATATTTTGACAGGATCTGATCTACGGTATGCAAATACACAAAAAATCCATATTAAAGAAAAAATGTAAATAAACACTGTAACTAAATCTGTATACCCAACAACACTCGATGCAATTATGAATGTCTACGAATTCAAAATGTATATCTACAGTGTAAAAAAATGTATGTGGCAGCACAAATTGCCACTTAGTGTGAGGGTAAAATAACATAAGACTGATAACTTTACCGTACGGAATAATAAGAAAACACGAGCAAAACTTAAAAGCTACCCTACGTTATTGTTGAAATTTTACATCTATTTTTGCGTGTGTTAAGCTAAAGTGCACGTAAGAACACAGTTACAGAGTTATTGTAATTTCACTATATTGTGCAAGTTTATTTATGTGAACATAAGTTGTAAAAAAGAGCGACGTAGGATTTATAATTTTACACAGAATGCATGTGGCAGCACACATTGCCACTTAGTGAGAGCGTAAAAATACTTGACCATCTCTTAGGTAATTTTAACACCACGGGAATAACAAATAAACATGGTTACAGTTTCAAACTAACCATGCATTGGTTATGTAATTATACGATAATGTGTTTGTATTTTCAGCAATTGTATATGTCAAAATACACATACAGAGAGCTTGTTGTATAATTACGTTGTCCGGGTTTATTTACTTTGACGAGTATTATTAAAAATTTGTGACATAATAATTGTAATTTTACACAGAATGTATTGCTAGGGAAAATACCACAACGAATGCGTGAATTTACACAGCATGGGGCTAAAAAAAAGGTGTGCACAGTGATGATGTTAATCTACGCTGAATACATTTGTGTAATTTCACACTTACAATGTCGTGGTAATTTTGTACCTGATGTGTCAATGGAAAAATGTCGTGGTAACAATGTCAAAAAATCAACTCACTGTAATAATTTTTGTAAATAACTTTAGCTCAAATTACATGCACAACGAAATGATAAAATAAATTGTATTTGTCTGTGTAATCATACCACGTCTAAATAATACATTTTTTTTCTTAATCAGTTACCCAGATACCATCTTAACCGTTTTACTTACTTCATATTTGGAACCATGTGATGCATTGTACGATTATGAAAATTCCCCTAACGTAAGTGGGATCGAACCCACGACCATACGCTTGCCTATGAGACGTCCCAATTACTTTTTTTTAATTTCTTAAAAAAATATTTGATACAGTGGCGAGGCGGCAGCTGCTGCATCATCACTGCACCGAACACTTCCCCCTTTAATGTGACTTATTTATGATACCCCGAGTAAATGTCGTGAGACAATTGTAGAGAGACAATTTTTGAGACAAATTGGACTAACACAAATGTGACATCCAGCCAGACCTGGTAATCGAATCCAGAACCCCTCGTATCTCAGTCGGTCACTCAACCAACTGAACTACGGGGGTCGACTATCACTAGACCACAAGATCTGCCTATTTGCAAGTGTTCTTAATTTTAAATAAATGTTTTTTTCTTGTGTAATTCTTGCAATGCATAAAATTATAAAAACATCCTCCACATGATTGTTTCCTATTTTTTAAAGACAGTTTCGCAATAACGATTGTTTTTTTTAATTTCCAGCGATTTTTAAAAAATTCAAATAGTTGACTTATTTAATTTTTATAAGTTTCAGAATGAATGCTACGACATGTTAATTCAATGTAAATTAACTCATTTTAGTAGGGACGTTTTTAACATAGTCTCAAACGCATGCATCCACTACACGAACCATTTCCACTACGATCAACACACGCGCTTGGCTTCCAAGTTAATTTTACTAACGTCTGTAATTTTTATAGATGCCGCAAAGACAGCATTTTGGTATTATGTGCATGATTGGTAAACTGAAAGGTACACTTGTATTATTTGGCAATACAACTTATTATTAAAATATCCGAAATTTTAATAGACTTCTCATTATATCATCAAAAATTTTATATGAAAAAAGAGGTACAGGAATATAACGTATGCTAATTGTTAGTGACTTTCTGTTAGGTATATGCGTTTCTCAACATTTGTGTCTTGGCGATAGCATTAATTATACCGGGCCGCAATGTTCTTTTGGAATTTGTAATTTAAATTTTGAGTACATCATCCCAATAAAAATGTTGTATTTGACGTAAGTAATTTTACATTAACGACATGAGATATTTGTTGTAATTGGTATATAATGCATTAATTAAAGAAATGCAGTTAACATGGTGTTTACAACAAAATTTCTTGCAGCCATCAACACATTTTATGAATATATGATTTTCATAATATCCCTACGAAACTAGTTTCCAAGGAACAATACAGTTTTTGTTTTTTACCACATACGCAACAACACAGGTTTATTCCTGCAGCGAATGGCACTCCCACGTTTTTTCAGTTTCAATTGGTATGGTATTCTTTAAAATACTTAAATATAAATTTAAAAAAAAAACATGAAGGTAATTCAATGTTTTCCATTCTGTAGGGACTTACATTTGGAGGTTCTGTCTCCCGAGGTGTCAATACTCGTCGCCAGCAGTAGCTGCTTCAGTGGGCGCATAGCGCAGGGACACTGGCCATCCCAAATAATAGTTACTGGTAACATACAACAATATAAATAAATATTTTTATCAAACAATCATACTTTAATGCGAGATCTAAGCATGGAGAAGATTTTCAACAGCATCTCTGAATGCAGACTGCGCGCACCCGCATGGATGCGTATTTTTTTCATGCCGATGATGCACAAGCCTATAGAGACTAAAACAGTTTCTGAATTCTCGCAAAGTTCTCGGTTTAGGTTTGAAAATCGACCACGTGACTAAGCTTGGATACTCAATATTTGGGAATTCAGGGTGAAAATTTACTAAGGATAGTAGTACTCTGAATGACCAAATGCTTCCTAAATATTTCTGCTGTTATTTGTTTACGTTTAAATAGCACATTTTCTATTTAAATTTAAATAGCTGCTATATTCGTTAAAGTACTCAATACAACTAAGAAATCTGAGGTATATACTATAGATAATTTATACTTAATTATATTTGAACATTCTTAGTTGCTGAGAGCCACAAAACAAAACAAAAATAATCACCCGAAAAAAATTATAGTTAATTTATAAACATTTAGCGCCAAAAATATATGTCACGTGCACCAATATATGTGGCGTTCAAAAACATCCCCAAAATATAAGTAACCAAAAGGCAAATTCGGAAACTTTCGTGCCGCCTTGACGGAGGCTGTCGGAAACCCGCTGTTTTAAGGCTGTTCAAGGGCCTCGGACATGTAATGAAAATCAATGTAACATAAGGAATTCATAATATATATGTAGCAAGTATGTGTTTGGTACCTACTTAATAAAGTTTCGGAACTGAAATAGCTTTTGTTTCATTTATTTTAATGAGTCTTCTGTCCTAATTTAATTCATACAAATCATAACTATTTTCTTTTCCTTAA
>PNEQ01047346.1:0-12567 GCA_003012365.1 Medauroidea extradentata
TGTGCACGCAGCATGAGCAAGTAAACTCGCTAGTCAATTGTTGCGAGATACTCGCAGATTATGGCTGACCAAAGTACGCATAGTGTGCACGCAGCATGAGCAAGTAAACTCGAGGTGTAGCCAGAAAGTTTGGATCGAGGAGTGGGGGAGAACTGAACGTACGTAAGTTGACCATTCACGAGAACGCTGAGAAATTACTGATAAGATATTAGTGTAGAGCTACTCGTAGGCGGGTTATACAGGTTGTGTCACAGTTGCGGTATCCTGTCTCTGTAATATGGGGCTGTAGGGCTTGACTTCGACTGTCCGTTATATTTACTTCACTTAATATAACAGTAAAATTCAAGGTATTCATTAACGAAATTACTCGGCGGTATCTTGTATGCAATCATACTCGGCGTGTTACTGACTGCATGAGGCTGTAAACACCACGGACGACGTGTGCGATAGACTTGTCCCTGGAGATTGTTACTTATATACATTCTGGCTTGGACTTGTGGGAGGTTGACAGGTCAGTAAGATTCGCCATAATGTCCTAGATATTCTGTAGTATGGTGTTCGGTCGAACCTTGCGGCATGTCAATTATTTGTTTCTATGCTTACTAGAATTAACCAGAGAGAATGTCAAACTAAAGGAATTAGATAGAACTCAATGCTATGAGATGGTTACATTTGCCGCCTTATGCACTAGCGCGCCTGTGAGAAATATGATCGTAGGAATGTGCATAATTATATTTTTTTATATACTTTAATGCACATTCCAGACGTACATTTTGTTTACATGTCGAGGAGTTGTCTGTGTCTTAACCTTACAGTAATAATCAATGCCGTAAATGTGTTTTAAAAAATTATAAATAAAGGAATAAGCTACGCAAAGTAAAAGGCCATGACTGATATTCGTACGATGTAACTCACATAGTAAGTTAATGTCGTTTGCTTATTCATTCTTGGTGACCGACGTAAATTTGTAGTGCTGGAATAAATTGTACTTGTTCTTTGAAAAAAAAAAAAAAACTTTATGCAATAATGTTGACAGTACACACAACAAATACCATAATGTATGCAACAGTTTAGTGTACAACTTAAGTCACACACAGAGTAATTACAGTCAGGTTTATACTGATTTAGTGCATCCGAATGGAATAGGTGCATACAGAAATTGTAATAAGTGCAGTCAGAGTAGTAAAATAATATTTACAGTTACAGCAAACACAATGTTTCGTTTAATACATATGCCTTAAAATGCAAGCACTGTTAACAATATATCTCATTAACGTGTTATGTCCAGTTCTCTGATATACCTGGAAAAAGTCACAATCACTGAATGTCTAAATTTAACAATTACAAAATTAGCATAAATAATTGTAAGCAACCTGACAGTTATTTCACTTTTTATGAAACTGAAACTTGCAGAAACTATACATACTATCCACTGAACAAAAACAAATCTCTAGCGCTCCTGTATAGCGCGTGGAGAAACCTACAACTACGAACTGGAAAATATCGAACCATTTTCCTTATCCGAGTTACATCCCTAAGTAATTAACTAACATGCGCGTTAATGTGAATCTTCTTAATAAAATAAAACTGTTTTAGTTTTATGTGCATGTTAAAATTAAAAGGAAGGAACTAAACTATACAATTATCCCTAACATTTACACATCCAGTTTGAGCAAGGCGAAAAATAAATATAAATAATTACCGGTACTGTACACCATAGCAACCTTTCATGCCAACTAGCAAATGGTTTTGACCGCTATTTACTCATTGTAATTTTTAACTGACTGTTTCTTACACAGTGAAACAATTGAGCTTGTAAGGTATTATAGAAGTAATTTAATTATTGGTTAGTCCGTAAATAACCTGAGTTGGTACTGTTGAAATGAAGAAGAAACATATTTCAAACAGCAAATTCCGTAAAAAGACTGCGAAACATTCATGTCCGTTACTGGTACCACAAATCTTTCCACCAATACCATCCGGCCTCTATCTTTCGGAATATACGCAGCAGTAATACATCATAGACACAACTAGTCTCTGAGAAGGATAGGCGCCCTAGTGGATAAAGTGAAATAATTATTCTTACAACTGGAGTGAGCGTCGAGATGTCTACTGTAAGGAATTTTGTTATTATATATGTTATACAGAATGTCCAGAAACATGCCGTAATAAGCACACCACTCGAATCCCGGGTTCAATTGGAGACGAAAATGTTACTGACAAAAGTTTGTACGATGGCATTTATGTGCTCAATATGGCAACAAAGCATTGTAGTTAGTCCCCTCTTGCACTTCAAAGATGTCTCTCTTATCATTATACTACTGTTATAACCCGCATGTTACGGGCGCAGGTTAAAATTCCGAGCAGTACAAACAAGATTCTCATTTACTCAACGTAACATACATAAAATAATACCAGGACGTGGAGCACAAGAAAGGACATTCGCTGTGCATTGTTGCCACATTGTGCTCGTGAAATGTCGTCGTACAGCGTTTTGCCACTTATATATTTCGTCTCCAATTTAGCCCGAGATTTGCACTGTGTGGTTTTTCTGGATAGCCTGTATTAATTTCAGACTTTAATTATTTTATAATTTTCGGCGATACTATTATATTTTTGTAGTGGCTTTGTTTCCACGAGCCAGCCTGGAGTGCTGTGCAGGAGCAATGTCGTACCTTGCGATAGTTTGCCAAGTTTCTCTGGTTCGTAATAGTTGCCGGTTCACGTCCGCACGTCGGCAACAAGGGTCGGTTGCGAGCTCTGAGGTCAGGTCAGGTCAGTCATTCTCCCTGTCCCCTCACCCACCCGCCACACTCCTCGGTCACCTAGTGTTTCACAACCGCCCTTCACCTCTTATATCTGCCCGCCCTCCCACGAGCTAAGCCGTCTCCCTGGTAACGCAGGCTAATTGTGCCAGGTACACCCTCAGATAATTACATGCGGTACGAACTAAGTCCAGCCACTCATATTAGGGTTGGTTAGCAATACAAAACAACATAAGAACAGCTCATATAACATAACTGTAGCAACTGTGCACAACCAGAAACATTGTGCAACATTATACCACAATTGAAATGTCACTGTACAGTTTACCAAATTACTTTTTTTAACAAATCTGATGCATTCATTGCTGTAAATCCGAAAGACATTTGAATATACTTGAAGCGTAATCGTAATTTAAAAAAAAATAAAGAAGCAAAGCCCCAATAAACGGCACAGCGTAAACATTAGTTACGATACAAAAACATAGTTTCTTAACAATAAAATTTTTTATTCTCTCTTGTCGGATCATTGTATATTTTGGATGTTAAATCAACGTGGCGGAGATTTAGAAAATATTTTGTTCTAAATGGTTTCTGTCATATTCTTTCACACAAAAAAAAACTAAATATTTATATTTCCTATGTATCTTCTCTATGCACACGATTAATTTTGAGCAGCTGTGAATCAATGCGTTTGAACACAAGAAAATCAGTTCTTGTGGTTATGACCAATATTATATATTTACTGCTATTTTAAAATTTTGCACACAGTCTTAGATGCGCAATGCAGGGCGGTCTGTGGGGTTAATAAACTGGTAAGTTTAAAAAAATGCTAAGGTTTAGGACTTTCGGTTGACTACAGCAGTGTATAAGAAACTACATTTTACTCGATAGAGTGCATGCATGTTCTACCGTACACCTTCGAACAAGCTTACAAACCTGATTACTAACGCAGCAAACATATTTACAAATATTCTGAGAGCAAGATGAAATACTAGTTTAAAAAATAAAAATAAGTGTTATTTGTTGTATAATGCTGCAGTTTTGGTGGTTCTAAAATACATATCCTTTGTAATGAAGTAAATATCAACAAAACAGTACACTTGGAGTAGGGTGACACAATTAGTAATTCGACCAATATCATGAACAGTTTAAATATAAGTAAACAAATAAAATTTCTTCACTACAATTAATTAAAATAATAAATAATACGCTTTTTCGTTGCCGAAAATTTTGATAGTTATTTAACTATATTATATTAATTATAATTTTCAAACACATCTATTATACATTTTAGAGCATTACAAATACTACAGTATGAGCTATGAACATACTCAACATGGCCTAACATTCTAATATCTCCAGCAGCATGGGCGTACCTAGGGGGTGGTTTTGGGGGTTCAAACCTATCCCCCCCCCCAAATGTCAGTTTCATTATCTAGGTATTATATTTGACATTACAAAAGGTTGAATATGCTACAAAAACAACCAAAATGTTTTTAAAATATGTTAATATTGCATTTGTAGACGTCAAACACAGATGACATTGAAACATTTATGCAAGATGAGAGTTCAAAACTCCCTCCGAAAACTGTTCCTAGGTACGCCCATGCAGCAGTACCATCCAACTAAGAATACAACCACATTTCATCACCAAGTTCAAATGTCACTATAAATTGTAATTATGTACCCAGAGGCAGAATGCGGTAATGTTAAACTCTTTAAAACAACGAGCGATTTTAACAGACTAAATACACATGTGTATAAGTGCTAGTATAACGCTGTACATTTTATTGGTAAATATTCTTTGTTAACGCCGAATCTTTACTTGACTCGTCCACACAGACCTCATCTTGAACATCGGCGGATACGAGTACTATACCGACGTGTTGGTTGATGTATAGTAACGTCTGCATGAACACTATGGGCACTAGTAAGTAACGTTTATCTGTTCACAGTGCTCTGGAGTGTGTTCAGTTTCCTTGCTCTTCACTGTGGCTCTCAGATCCTGATGCTTGGAAGCACCAACAGACGTGGCAACAGTCAAGCTGGGAGGGGATTATTGAAAAAAAAACATGACAAGCAGTTCTGTTTTCTTAAAAAAAAAAAAAAAAAAAAAAAAAAATGGATAATGATGAGACTTGTCAGGTTCGAAGGTTATTTATAAAAACGTATAATGCCCGCTATTGTTGAAGTTGGATGATGGTTGCTATGAGTGTACGGCGGCTATTAATATTGCTTTTGACACTAACTGAGTTACCCGACAGCATGGAAGTGTATCATTGTACTGAAAATGGAGAAAGGATATTAAGATTTCAAGTACATTTCCGAAAGCCAATTTAAATCCCTTTTGAACACGTCCGAAAACGTTTTGTCCTGGCAGCGAAAGGTTAAATCGTCGAGGCTACGATAGCGAGGACAAGCCAATCCAAGGTGCAGTTGACGGCTGTAGAAATGAACGTACACAAGTCATTTCTTCCTGTGTACATAAAGGTGTGCTTAGGTGAGCGTAGGGGAACGATAATGCCCTCCTTCGCGAACAAATCATATTCACCTTCGCCTCTGTGACCGCCACGCCCAAATAGACCGGAGAAGTGGAGGGCCTTGGCAGATCATGCAGATACCTTCTGCTGTGCAGATATCTCTGCAAGGTTCATCGAAGTTGCTTGCACAACTTGCAGGGACCGTAGCTTTAAGGGACTCCCTATCTGTCCTTGAAAGTATTTCCAGGGAGTTGCGCTCATTCCTTTGTTTCGCCTAACTATTTAACGCGCATTGCAATTGTACAACTTCTATAAGTACACACACAAACATACACACACGCTTCATTAACTATACTTTGCACAAAGGAAACAACGTGGTCACTATTTTATGTCCAACAGCTAGAGACACGCAACATTTGTTTTATCATTTGGTAGCAGACTAAACTTAGTTTTCCTGTACAAAACAGAGCATAATCTGCGATTCAATTGGCCACGAACTTTTATGTGTTGTCATTTACGTGTTACGTCTACCGTGTAAGCATTCTCCGCGGCAAGTCACACAACATCGTACAGCGGGAGACGACGAACGAGCCTATAGTCACTTTGAGTCTAGCCAGCTGTCAGAAAATAACGCGAATTTTGCATGTCTCTACCAATGGCAAATAAATAATTGCAAAAATGTATGGCGCCAATTGCGTGGCTTGCACGTACATCGGGTGAACTTTTCCGTGATACGGTGATTTTATACCTAACAGGCACAAACGCAATCTGGGTGTGGAACGCCGTTAAATTGGCAGTCTACCCAGGCCATCACTGAAAAAAAAGGTGTAGTTGCAGGTACCATACTTGTGTTAAAATAGGGACAACAAAACAGTTTGGTTGTTAATACTACTCTGGACAGTTCCTTCAACAATATGTTTTTCAGAAGAAACAAAGAGCCTTGTTGCTTTTACACACCAGATGGTAACTTCAACAGAACAGATTGTTGAAGGATCTGTCCAGAGTTGTACCAACAACGAAACTGTTTTGTTGTACCTATTTTAACACAAGTATGGTACCTGCAACTATACCTTATTTTTTTCTGTGCACCAAGCGGTGTGCAGAAATTCGGCTGATAGATGTTTATTCGAAAATTCCTCAACGTGCCTGAGCGATGATTGTTTTCTATTGTGACTGGAAAGTTACACATATGTGCAACCTAATCAAATCTTCCAGTAATATTTTTTAATATTTCCTCCAGACTAATAACCAATGATTAGAGCCCGGTAATTTTCGCGAAAAGAATTTTGCAGCACTTTGTTTCAGTGCCTTACGTGCGCACCTGCATCTCTGCTATGTGGTCAGTGATTGGATGCCGTAACTCCCAGCGTGTGGAGGTTAAACCCGCAAATCACAGACGTGATGTGTCGCTGTTATCCATGTACTGATTGACACAGTCAAATGAATAACGACTCTGCACAAAAACACTCTGTCAATAGCCATGAAGTTGAACTGCAGGTGTGCACGTAAGACACTGAAGCAAAGCGGGGCAAAAATCTTTTCGCGAAAACTACAGGGCCCTACCAATGATACGACTGCACGCCAGTTTGTGACTTGTGCCAGGGTGTGACGTCATGGGCGTGTTGTGTTGCCTTCCTCCTCGGCACTTACAGGCTTTGAATACTCACACCTAGGCGGCCGAATTAAAGTATTTGTATTATGTTTATAAACGTTGGTTAACAGTTAGTGAACCTGGCGTGGGAGACGTGCAGTGGTGTGGTACGGAAAGTATTTGTATTTGTAGAACTATAAAAAATTATTCCATTGCGTTCATCTACAAAAAGAAGACACACTTCAAACCGTGTCCCAATGATTTTAAAAATGTCGTCCACTAATTAAAAACATGATTTCTAAGCTCCTCAAACAAAAGAACTACAAATGACTTCTTCACGTTGCTGCAGCTGAGAAAATATCAACCGTCATCGAAGAACTAAATCATTTGCATTGGACTATACCCCATACTTTCCACAAATAAAATAACATGGTCATCGTTTTAAGTGCCACTGAAAAACGGCTTCTACAAAAAAAACTGCGAACTTCTTTAGTACTCCGCGCCTAGAGGCGATGCGGTATTTGACGAACGTGTTATATTTGACTTATAGCATCCCCGTTTCCGTTCCTCGAACGTAAAAATAGCTAGCGTCCACTAACCCTTAAGACTTATTACCATGCACTATTGTTAGTGATATGTGTAAACTACACCCTTAATCCTATTACAGACTCTGGAAGATAAGACCAAATATATTCTTTCTTACTTTATAGCAAGTGTAAGATAGTTATAAATAATTTAACAATGTAAGAACTTACTAAAAACTACTTTAGAGCAGTATTAAAGGATATAAACTTAGATAGGCCTTCTGAAAAGAAATATACGTTGTTACGTTCGTAATATAAAATTTTAATACACTAACTCCACAAGGGCAACCTCTGTAGGCAATTTCTTTGTCCATGAACCTGAAGACAGGGAGCGTTAAGGGCGACGTTTACATTGTATCAACGTTCCGTACTACTTATACACGCTTATGAACTCTTATGCTGCAAATGACATTATATAAGATATTCAACAACAAAACGATAACTCTATACCATCAACTGAGAAGGCTTACCCTGCAATCGTAGTAGGCTATACTCTGGAAACCGTCAACTTAATGATCTTCATCTAACAACTTCATTAATATGTCTAGCTTTATCGATGTTAAAGACGTAAAATATACTTTCTAACGACCATTATAGAAAATGTCTCTTAAGGCGGAACTAAATATATTAAATTGTTTCATTGCAAACACACAACGCTGCAAGACAAGTAGTTATCTCATGAACGACTGATTCAGAAAGCTCTTTGGCCTACATATATTCATACTGTAAGAAGCCGCGTTGTTCCACCGTGTTCTAAATGTTCTTTGAAATGAAGTATTTTGCTGTAATCGCGGCAATAACAGAGCAAATATCAAACCACATAATACACTTCGAAGCGACATACTTTTTAGTGGCAAAGTGTAGTAACAATGCATGAGAAGCTGTATTCTATCCTACTATATATTCTGAACATGACTGTAGGAATCAATCAATCAGTAAGAATATGTTCGTGTAACACAGGATGTGAAGAACTGGATAGTTCCTCGTCTCCTGCACGCTACTGGTTAAAGAGAGTAGCTGTCCCCACAATTATGTTTTCACATACAACTCTGAGTTGTGTATAGTCATAGTTAAGTAAAGTTTCCCTTTGAACACATGCACGCTTCGTAACTGATATTTAAGTATTACATTCAAAGTGTCATGGAACCAGTAATGAAACAAATTGTTAATATAAATATAGAATCTGACACAAGTGTTTCTAGTGTTAAAATCAGTTAAACAATAACTATGCGCTGTATATTTCGTTGTAGAGTGTACACTAGTACTTTGCTAGCTACATACACGGGAACTAATATTCGCCTAGTCGCGATGTGCTCAGCGACGAGAGGGATCTGAACTGCAAGGTTGTCGAAGCTATTCACATCGGGTCCTCAAACACAAAATCGTACGAACCTACGCTTAAATGGGTTGGGTAACATAATGTCATGTAATAGTTATGATAGATTTTCCTTCAGTAAAATGCAGTAAACTTTCGCATTTTTGTGTCCAGGTAAAATGTTTGACCCAATAAAACAGCCCATAAATGTAACTGGTATCATTCCTGATGATGCATTGACATGTTGTTTGTGGATTAATGTTGTTCTACATATTAATTCTGCATGACCTAAAGAATCTGTAACGTTTGAACAAAACATTTTCGACAAATATGTCTTACTTCACGAAATTCAGCTCTGCATGGTAACCACAAGGTCATTTTCCTTGGCGACTGTTACCTCTATTAAAATAACAGTTACTTGCGAAAAACTATTTATACAGTTGCTTGTCTTCCTTTAAAGCGAAGTTCTCACTGCTTGAAGTCCGTTAGCAATACTAAACTTTCCCGCAGACGCCTTTAAACAGATTGACATGTTGTTTGACTCATGTTATTGATAAACAGAGTTATATGAACGACTGTTTTCGCGCTTCTCAGTACATCTGCGCCGAACATTCTAAAACACTTTTTGCTACGTGTAATTTGTTGCGGCAAATGGCACTTTTATAACAAGTGAGCCACTTAAAAATACGTTTTTTTTTCTGCAAAGAGAGAAGTTGCATATAGTTTATATAAACGTAATCATAAAATGAAGCTGCCTTTAAAATATTTTTGCTATTGTTTTCATGGTGAAGTAAGTTCTATTTTTATAGCAAGATTTTCTATACCAAACTTAGTTTCTCCGTATAAAATGATCAGGTTTATCACAATTCAATTACTCTTCAGAGAAAATATAAGTAACAACCAACAAATGTTTTTCTTTGTTTTAGAATAATGTATCTTTATAGCAAGCTGAACATTCTTACAGAATAAGCTGTAAGGCCTAGATAGAGACAACGTCTCTGCTATGTAACTCCGACCTGGCATCCCGCGCTAGTAGAGGTGATATTGGGCTAATGACAATGCACGAAACACTGAATTATACTGAACCCCAGCAAATACATATTGCTTGACCTACCTTTGCGTAAATGTTTAATAAAAAAAGAGGCATTAAACGTGTTGCGTTCATAACAGGCATCTTTGCTTGTTCGATTACGTTGGTGTTCAAATAACTTGAATTAAATAATGAGGCCCAGATATAACAAAACACAAACATTGAGAATTCCTCACGATTAATTAATGTTTTAACACCCAGTGGCGGCCCGTGGGTTGTTGCCAGGTAGGGCTGCAGTTCGCGAGAGCTATATACGGTTGTGCGCTAGTTGACTCTACAGCCACTGACACGCTGATGTGCAGGTGCCCCTTACTACTGAGTGGTCATAACACTTCTAGTAGCCAGCAAATATTACATGGTCGTTGGTCTACGGCGCGTTCATCAAGAGTGTACAGTTCCGACTATCTGCAGCCCCACCTGGCAACAATCCACGAGCCGCCACTGTTGAAACACTCTCCTTGTATCGTAATATCGCGGTATATGCAACGATGGGCGTGACAAGGTCCCAAATGAAATGCTTAAAAACTATGTTCTACGTCAAATCTATCTTTGGCTTTCCACCTGTTACACAAGACTAATTAGCCAAGGTCAGTGAGAGTAAAATCAACCAATCACAGACGATGTAGCAGAGCTGCAGATGTGTCCATAACGCATTAAAACGGAATGTTGCAAAAATCTTTTCGCCATAAAATCGTGGCTCTTAAGATAATAATTAAATATACTTGAAATAAATATTTCTGACTTTATTAGTTTGAATTATAAACGTATTCAACCGCATTATGAATCATACTGCGCATTTAGACAGCGTGCAAGGAATATGTAGGTTTATCACTTGTAGTATAAATACTTAGAAGAATATGGTAAGAGTATCTTGGCTGAAGTAGTAACAGGCAAAGTACACAAAAATATAACTACTAAGAAGCACGTTCTATAGGTGCTGTTCTGCTACAAGCGCAGTTTTGCCTTCCTCCCAAACGAACTATTGATCATAGCAATGCCAACTAATATATTGGTATAAAATATCGACACAACCATAAGATACAATCATTTATTCAAAACGAAAGCTACTGCTTATGTTATTTTCCCTGTGTTTAAAAGAGTAATTAGTTTTTAATATAAGATCACGGACCTGAAAACATATATACATATTTTGAGAAATGTTAATTAATTCAATGTTTATAATGATATTCTGCAAGTATAAAGGCTGAGTTTGTATTCTTGATAGTCAAGTACACATAACTTCCTAAATTTTTTCCTTAATCCGTCAGAGATTTTTGCACATATGTTTAAATATAAACAAGAAATTCTCTGACGGAATTGGTTGGTTTAATTAATGAACGCTATATATATGTATATATATTGAATGAGAAAATGATACATTTTTATTGAATTTGTTAGAACGTTTTAACGAGATGCTAAAGAAAACCGCTAGAAGAGTAAAACGTGTACGTAAAAGAAAGCCTAAAGAATTACTTGCGTTACATCTTGGCATTGTGGAAGCAAAAATATTTCAGAAAAAAAATCTCAACATTAGTTACACTATAGTTCCCAAATGTAGAATTGTACCGATCTAGAAAAAGTTATTTAACTAATTTTCATTAGTTGCACCGAATGTGCTTTTTCTGGTTTCCTGTTGACAGTCATACAGAGCGGTAATATGTTCAGTATATTTGGTGACATCGGAATGACGTATACTAACCAATTTCCTTTAACGAGTTCTGCCCAAAGACGTTAAAAAATAACTAGACTATTACGCCGCTAGTTTGTTACATACCCAAATTTAACGCTGACTAACACAAGGCGAAGATAGGGATTTGTATATTTTAGCGGTGGTGGGAGAAAATATTTTTTTTTCAACAAAAATTATCGGCATAGGATAGCGCATGTGTTGGGCTGCAATATGGCGTCGTTCAATTTGGCCACACACAGAGATAGACCGCAAGCATTGGACGCGCACCCCTTGTTTCTACCAAACTACATAATAATTTTAGTTTCATGAATTGCAGACGAATAATTTAAAAGTTTTATTTCTGCAAAACAAACCTTTAAGCGAATAACTTAAATGTCAAAATATCTTCCAGTGCATATCCCTGTGTATAAAATAGTTTTCAGAGAAAACTACATTTATTTTAAATTACTCTACATGCGTGTTTAAAGCGAGCCATAGTTTCAGTTAGAACACTTTATTTACAGTGTTAAATAATTTTAGGCTAAACGGTTTCAAATAAAAGTTATTTAAGAGGATATGATTTCTACGTCAAATGATATTAAGTCTGAGTGGATAAGTTGATCATTTCTGGATACGGCTTATAGATCAAGTGATGTTAGTGTAAATGATTGAATGTCGTACAGTTGTGGTATGGAGTGGTTTATAGAGGTAGCTGAGTGGGACAGGGCATACTCGGGAAGTAGTGTAGCAGGAAGTGAGTGTCCAGGTGAGTTGAACAGTTCAAGGGCGCCTCAGCTTGGACGTAACTGGGCGTGAGCTAGACACGAGTCAGCAGTAAATCCTTCCTAGCGATGTCCGCCGATACCGCGTGTCCAATTACACCAGCTCTCCTATCTCGTCGTCCAGTCCGTGCCCTTCAAACACACCTCTAGCACTTATAACATAACTCACAGCTTATATAACACTGAGGGAGGATCAGTGCAAATTACACCAGCTCTCCTATCTCGTCGTCCAGTCCGTGCCCTTCAAACACACCTCTAGCACTTATAACATAACTCACAGCTTATATAACA
>PNEQ01047347.1:0-12535 GCA_003012365.1 Medauroidea extradentata
CGAAGGCACAGCGACCCTCCTGTAACAAGCACCACCAGCCTGTCTTCAGCTGCACCACACATCATCACCACTACGCCTGCATGCTAGTACAACTGACAACGCTGTCTAGATGGTATTCTCACGGTAAGAAACTACTGCTAGTAGCTCAAAACAATAAAGCTAAATAATTTAAGAAGTCGATATAAAACATATTAACATTTTTACCAACTTCGTCAACAATTGCTGGGCGAGAGTTACTGTTAGCTTGTGAATAAACAGTATTTGAAAATAAAATATAATACTGAAGTTGTGCAACATACTGGTTCAACAGAGGCGCTTTATATTCGTAAATATTTGCTGAATGAGTTGACAAAAACTTTGCAAGAACTACAGATTTTTAAAATAAGTTTTGTGACTTAATATAATATTGTGGATTTTTTAAAATGTGTTAAGCGTGAATATAGTGGGAAAGTTTTATCCTGAAATTCTACTATAAAATTTATTGTTTAAACAAAATTTAAAACAGCTTTATCTTTTATTGCGTAGACACTGCTCATAATGTTGTGATTTAATATAAAAAAAAACATTTTCATTTAACAATCAAAGAAAATTAATTTGAAATTAGATTTTCATACAAATTGAAAACCAATTTTAGACTTACTGTTTATAAGCCATTGAACAAAATTAACGTACCCTAAAACTGACACATCCTATACACACAAAAACACACACGTGTGTGTATATATGTATATGTGTGTGAATATATATATATATATATATATATATATATATATATATATATATATATATATATATATATATATATATATAGAGAGAGAGAGAGAGAGAGAGAGAGAGACGCTAGTACGTGTGTGTTTGGTTGAGTAGTGAGACATTGCATGGGAGAACATAACGTAGGCAGAATGTTTGTAAGACATTACGGGCATGTAGAGTATAGTAGAGCTGTGCAGACAGACATAGGCGGTGTGTTGGCCGCAGATAACAGCCAGCACTCACAACTGTCTTGTGTTGACCTGTGACCTCACAGCCGCAGTTAGCAGACGCACTTAATTGTCGCCAATACACGGACAAGTGGAGTGCCACAGTTGATGTCAGATTGCGGCCACACAACCACGCCCCCTTCCTCTCTCATCCTGCTGCAGGGGAACGAGGCCGTGTTGCACGACGAGACTGCGCTTGTCCGGCACTGTACTGAGAGTGTCCCCTGTAGTTAGATGCACGAGATTGTGGCGATAATATTCTTGCATGTTTCAATACCTTGTGTGCCAATCAGGAGTTGTGCTTCATGGTTATTTGCAGTGTGTTCGCTCAGGAGCGTGTCTTATTTGACTGTACCAATCAGGAGAAGGTAATTGTGCCACCATGCGACTGTGATTCGCCAGTAGAGAGTTTAAACTTCCAATCGTTGGCCATGCACCAGATCTGCAGGTGTGAACATAATACATTGAAACTAAATGTAGCTAAACTATTATCGCCTAAGACTTGTGACTGTACGCACAGAAAACTGAAGATAGACGTTGGTTGGTCAGCGCTGGTGTGGTCCACACGAGGCAAGCATGTAGCATGCTGTACCTATATGAAGGGGGGGGGGGACCAAACATACCCTTCAGTCACACATATCAAACGGTACGATTCCCCGCCAAGATCTGCACCTCCCCCTCTCCTCCCCTCAGTATCATGCGACCAGCAATGCTTAGTACTAACACTAACACGCGATTATTTTCTTATAATATTACTTGACTTTTGTATTCGGACCTTAATCTTGATTGTAGCTGTATTTTTTATCTACTTTAAAACCGTGGGCTTCTTGCTGCTGTGTAATTTAGTTCACCTCGCACTATATCCCCAGTTCTTTCTTTTATTAGTTTTTTTTTTTCAAAGACGTTTGACAGGGTGGCTTTGGACATGTTGATTGACTTTAAGGCACATTTATATTACTAATTTTCTTTTTCATAGTTGTCAGCTATGAGTAAAATTAATGACTCTTCATTCAGCTATTAATTACTCGGAATTTATCGCAGGTAAATTTCTTCATTCAGGGCTACCATATATGCGAGAAATAATTTTTGGTATCGTCCCAAATTCATCTCACGTACCCAAAGTCTCTCCCGCTTACGATATATAATGCTTTGGTCACATGGTCGTGGTCTTTGATGGCATCACTGAAGACCAGAGCTATGAAAAGTATCGTAGTTACATCTACAAGTGTAATTATAAATTAACTAGAGAAGAAGATCTGATACACGAGATATGGGAGAAGCCTCGGATATGTCTAGAGCTTCGTTAAACAAACAGTTATTGCAAAACCACTAAACTTGCATGAATAACGTCTACTTAGTTACAGCAGTCAATGAATATTGCACACATATGTAACAACTTCATGTAATGCAATATGCTTGCTCGGCCGGAAATTGTGGACATGGGTTTTCATCGCGGTCACATTTAGGTATCACTATCTTGGTGTTAAATATAAGTAAAGGTAGTAATATTACACGTGTGCCTAAGATATGTCATTGTGACAATGATAGAGATGACAGTGAATGTATCTCTGCGAGAAGACAGCATGCCAAGGTACTGTGTCTTACATTGCGCTGTGTACTTCTAGACCTCGAATATGTCAAATACGTCCAGTCACGTGACAGCCGCGTGTTCCCTCCTGTACCTGATCCCGGACAAACTTTGTATCTGCCTCAGCTCTATAGACGCCATTGGTTGTTATGTACTCTTACCTATATTACTCTCTCTCTCTCTCTCTCTCTCTCTCTCTCTCTCTCTCTCTCTCTCTCTACAGTATGACTATTATACCATGGATAAACGTGGGAACTGAAAAGTCAGTCGTCATACTATACATGTACGCACTTAGTTATTGGTTGTGCACATCTATAATAGATACCGACCTTGCACCTGATTAGTCAGTGTGAGCTATGGGAGGTTTACTATTGGGTTAGGCCTTATTGTGGCTTGTTCCTGCTGATTGGCGAATGTACAACAGCCATATTGCAGGCTCGTGCGACTGTAACTCACCTCACACGTCATAGTTTTACCTCTGTATACTCGGTTATTCTGTGTCCGCGAACAGCTGTCTCCTTTGCAGCTAGTCATGTGTCTCTCGTCACAACAAACTCAAATTTCGTTGGCTATCTTCATGAATTATTGTTGTAGTGCGTGTGAATTACTATCAGCAACTTATTTCCATACGCTCCTCAGGCACAATGCAGCTTTAGCACAAAAAACTCACCAATAAATCATACATACCGTAAGCAAGACGATACTAGTTACTGTCAACAATATTGGTTTATTGCGACCCTGTACTCTGTAACAATGGAACTAGTTCGTCTGTGAGTATCGCCAAGCAAAGCAGAAGAAATCTGGCACGCCGCATTTGAAACATGCTGCTCTCCATGAGACAACGGTAAAGAAACTAACGAATGTCACCTGAAACTTTTCACGTTATAATTGAAGCATATTTCTGTGCAGTGTTCAATCGTAATTCTGGCAACCTAGTCAACAGTGGTCCGTGTAAAAACAGTTTATATTATGTATGCGCAGCGCAGTCCAACCACTTGGCTCGGTGGTCTAGCTCCTGGTCAGTGTCCCGTGTTGTATTCCTGGCCTGGGAGGTAATATAGATGTATCAGTACCTCCACAGGTACAGCACTGGCTGTTGTGTTTGTACCTTCATACCCATACTGAGGAAGACAGTGTAGAAACACCGCAGTTTCATCATCGCCTAATAGCCACAGCTGCTCCACTGAGACCTCAGTGAAGAAGAAGAGACCTTCACTATCTCGCAACCTGCGCCTGACAAGCAGACTGCAGTGTTGACACAGCTGCATGTGTGCTTGCCTATGTCCACGGCGCCCACTCTCCGTCTTGTGATTTGTAGAAAGTGTGATTCATCGTGGGGAAATTTGATAGGCGCCATTGTAATATCTACATGCTAGGTGTTCTTATCACATTATTCGTTTTACATTTAACTGGACCAATGAGAATTGTGGTACGCGGTAACTGACCGTTTGTTGTTCGTGTTGTGTAATCGCAAGTTGTTGTCGTCCAACCATATGACTCAACAAGCTAGAGCGCTTTGCAGGCTACTGTGGTGCTTAAAGAATTTCAAAACTTTTCACTCTTTCTAATAATTTTTGAAATCACAACTAACAATGTTTGGTGAAATAATCTTGGAAGGAAATATTTAAAATACTACAATAAGAACTCCAAAAGCATTTATGTATATTGCCATTGGTAGTTGTTTGCAGGAGAAAATAGTGCTATGTTTGACCTGGTGACACATCAGCACCTAATACTCATGACTGGCATGCAGGAAGTTATCACGTGCCATAACATAATTCAACAAATTATTAGGATAGGAACTTGATCTCGCAACGTTGGTAAACGAACCTCTAAAGTTAATAACATGCTATCGAAACTTTTTACTTATTCGCACTTAACCAAATCCGAAAAATTACCATAACGATGTCGCCTGTTACATGCGTGGCCGGAATTTTTTATTTAGAAGAGTTATTTCCAAAACAATCAAATAACGAATATGGAACAGTCATTTTTATACAACCAATATCCGATATTCGTGAAAATATGTTGGCACACTTGTTTCAACGTCTTACGTGCACTTATACAGTCCTGCTTCGTGATCGACAATTGGTTGTTGTTAACTGTCAACATGCTGAAGTTCTGCCCGCATATCACAGACGTGTTGTTGCAGCAAGTTTGTTGTAATAGGCGCAGGCATACAAGTGACGCCTCTGTTCAGAGACACATCTGCCAGTAACCACCAGGCTGAGCTGCAGATGTTCACATAAGACATTGAGACAAAGTGGAGCAGTAAGTCTTTGTGTTGTTCCTGTAGTAGTAACAAACGTATTGAACTAAACTTGGTGTTGAGATAACATATAGAGACAACTAACATTCGCACGTAAGCCACTAATGAAGATACTGTCGCTTACAAACTCGAGATCTCAAACACCGCCTCTCTAACTACTCTACCTGTTACAGCCAAGTAGGGCATTTCAATGACGTCATAGGTCACCACAACTAGAATGGAGAACGGGGCAATATTTTACACTTAGGCTAATTAATATTTGTTTCAAGTAGATATGTTTCGTCTGACAAAATATATGACCATTCTGTCATAAGCAAATGAGAGCACTAAATTTACTTATTTTGTCAACAATTTTTTACATTGTAACGAATCAAAAATACAAATAGTTTGTGTTATATTTAGTAAAGGCATAGCCTACCCTTGCTAAAATTCTTAAATTGAAAATGTTATAAAACTCAACATAGACTATATTCGTATTTGAGTAAGTAAAACTGTCGGTTTTACGAAAACTACTTTTTTTAGTGTTATATATCATGTCATGAATGCACTGAAGAATTTAAAAACTTACTTGTTATAATGACGTAAACAATAAAACATAAAAATCTCTTATTAATAAACGTTTTCGGAACTGTCACATAACATACTTTGTACAACTGATGATTTATGTAGGGTCGCTTACAGATCAGTTAACTGTCTATTAAATGTGTTTTAACTTCACGTTCTGAGCAGACTGTACCGGCAGTTGTCACAGGGCGAGGGGGCAGGGCCAGGCAGGAGTGGAGGGGAGGGTATTTACGCTCGCTGATTGGCCCGTGTCAAAGGGCCCGCCGCGTGGTAATTGGTCGGATTGCTGAGAGCACGTGGTCGCGGACACGCCAACACTCCGCGACAATATGAACTCTCTGTTCTCCGCCTACTACGAGACATTATCGGCCAAGACATGACTCTATGAGAGATTAGGACACATATCACTTCTACTAGAGGCAGCGCAGGGGTGTACAGCTCTCGTGCCAAGTGCGGCCTCTGGTTCTTGCCCAACCCTCCAGCTGGCGAGGATGTACATATTTCACTGAACCCGTTCAGCCATACACTAACTTGTGAGTACAGTAGTTGCAATCATTGTATATAATGGTGGGTGCTGTACTTGTATTCGTAATGTACCTTGTAAACTCTGAGCAAATAACTGTGTTACATATAGAGACTGGAAAAATTCACGGGTTCCCTGACGTGAAGAATAGACTCCAAGAATGTGCGTGTATGTATGTATGTATATATATATATATATATATATATATATATATATATATATATATATATATATATATATGTACTCTAGTAGACTACAACTGCTCGCTGACATAGTAGTATGTGTGCAGAAACTTGGCCCGTAGCGCATGGACACAGGTGTGCTCATCTAGATAATGTGCGGTCCCATGTGATGTCAGATAGAGGCTTGCCTCGTCTCTGTGTCAATAACTTCGTTAAACACTTCTTTCATTGCACTTCATTAACCACACAGCTCACATAACACACTCACAACACTTGAAAGAACTTCTGCTTGAGTGCATTACGGTTTCATTACGTCTAGATTTCTAGGAAATGTACTGACATCTGTACTTAGTATTCGCAGACTTTCAAGCCAGGTTAGGAGTAAGTCACTAATATCAAACAATGTAGCAACGCAATATTCTGTTAACCTCTATCGACTTATAATTGGTCGACATTAAACGTTATAGTTTTACAGTACTGCACACGCAGTCGTAACTAGTTTGGTAACAGCCAGTGGAATGTCGAGTTGTTTACGTCACAATGAAATGTTCCTAATCATACACCAAAACGTCCACTATCTCACGTACATTAATATGACAACCAAGACATTGTCTTCTTATGATCTATGATAATGTTTACAGATGTATATAGTGCTCCTCAAGCCTCCTAATTTCCATTACTGACAAAAATAATATAACTAACTCAATGCGAAATCTGTTTACGAGGGAAGATGAAAATCCAATCTACGCTTGCGTAGCGTTATCACACTAGTCTACTTCACAAAAGACATAAAGAAGTGAACAATTCGAAATATTTCCTTATTGCATACTAGACTAGAAGTGGTGTGCATTCATCTAACCTCTGTCATTGGTCAAACAGTCTCTTGACTTGACTCTAAGAACTTTTCCGCCTACTACCGTGGTAACTTTCCCAGTCTGCTGTTGTGTGGTAACTTTCCCAGTTTTCTGTTGTGTGATAACTTTCCGGCTGTTGTATCTTTCCCGGTCTACTGTTGTGTGGTCAAACAAACAAATCACAGCGTTATAATACGTCTAGTCAGTGGCATGCTGTGTTTGTCGTGGTTATGTTTGAAAGGCAAAGACTATGTTTTGAGTAGACACATGAATGTATCGCGTTGTTGTGTCATACCCGACCACATTCCCTTGACGTGTAATGTTATTGGCTACGGGCCTTAGTTCCTGCTTGTTGCCTCATTTCAGCTTCGTGGGCATTTTACATCGTTCCTTGTACAGTCAGTAACTGGCGGTCAACAACACAAGTCTGGTGAGTACAGTAACTTGCAGTCTAGGCTGCTGTCAGATTATAAAGCAACGTGTGCAGGTCTGTAGTTATAAGGTGATAAAATATTTGAAGTTCAACAGTCAAACTATCTGTCAACTGTTGTATCTACTCGTGAGTCTGTCAACGGATCGTTGGTTAACGCTTCTTAAAAGTTGATCAAATGCACCGCCATCTTGAATAAGTGTTTGTGGTACGTCAATGTCGTGGATATATTCAAGGTCAGGTTGAACGCCAATGTCGTATACTCCAGTGTGTCTGTGATTGGACGGTGACAGTCATGCCACGCCTACTGCAAGCCAGTAGTAACTAAGGATATAATTAGCGAGTCTACCACATGATATTCACTTTACTGTTATAAGCCAGTGGATAACATAGTGTAACCAGGCCGCCTATAGGACTGAGAAACATTACCTACTACTACGTGAATATGCAGAACTGACGCACATATAATTATTGGAAATAACTTTGTTTGCTATTAATTATGTAGATGTGTCCATGATAAAGCTTGGAACATTACAGGGAGCAAAATCTATTTAACATTAATATTTTTAATTAGTTTGGCTTGAAGCATAGCAGTTGGAGTTTTTCTTTATTTCAAAAACTGAGTTAGTAAAAGGATGTCATGAATGCCATTTTTAAATATTTTCGGTAAGTCAAACTCTACGCCCTTTGATGGCCAAAATATAAAACTAATAAACTGGAATCCAAAGTTATAAGAAATTAAATAAATCTATGTAGAAACTATTCTAGTCTCCAAGTTATAAATAACTCAATATCTTTTTATCAATGTCGATTTTTTGTTAGAATGAAGAACGGGTTAACGAACCTGAGATGTAAAGTACATTTCCACATTTATACTATATGTTTTGTCCTCAATTTTGAGAGAGAGAGAGAGAGAGAGAGATTTTGGTCAACACTTAACATCGAAGTGGTGATATGAGGTGAGTATGGAGCAGCGCCGGAGTGAAAGGGCGGTGGAAGTGGCAGATCCCCGAGAAAACCCGCCGACCAGCGGCATTGTCCGGCACGATACCCACATGCGACAATCCGGGGATCAACCCCGCTGGGAATCGAACCCGGACCGTCTTGGTGGGAGGCGAGAGGTCTAACTCCTCGGCCACCGCGGCCCCCTCCCTTAATATACTAACATAAGTAGCTGTCTAGTTTGTCAACACATCATTTCGCGTTCTCTGATAACACCATTCTGCAGAGTTGTCTTTATATTCCGTGACATATTCTCCTGACTGACTTGACGCCAGGACTGCTCTGGTATCTGTAGAGGCTTGAAACATGCGCAGATTATTGTAGGGTCAGGTTAGAATTCAAACACTGGTTCGCAGAAAACCCACACTTACATAAGAGAACCAAGCGCGATGAAATGAACAAACTCTCAAGGGAGATATAAATGGCTGTAGACAACAAACATACAGGTAATTCTGAAATAGGAATGTAATCTAGACAATGACCAAACAAGGTGCGACAATAATGGATAAAGACAACGGGAACACGGGAAGAACACAATGAACACAGCTACATAAGTGTTTGTAGACAAGACAACACAGCGAATATAACACAGACTGTAATAGTAAACTTACTTCAACAACAGATGCAATGTTTGTGTAACTGTCATCGCCTGCTGTCTCCACACTCATGTACGGACCGAGCTATTCCAGCAGGCTGACTGACTGTGACATATGCCCACTTCTATCTCATATTATAGTCTTTATTCTAAGAAATATTCCGCAGAAAATTTACAATTATATTTGTGTGTAGTGCATTGTTATGTGAAGCTACAGTTTCTGTGTTCCAGTTTTACGAATCATGTTGGTATTTTTACAGATAAAGCAGTCTGAATAAGCAGTTTTTTTTGCCAGCTTAAGGAGCACCGATATAATTTTTCTAAAAGGTGTACAGTAGTTTAAAATGCACAGTTTAACGTGTGTGTTCTTTTTATAGACATGCATAATGAACACGTGAAACAGTTTTCCAGTACAAAGAGAACAGGTGGCGTGTTAAGAATAGTTCCAGGTGTGAGAGAAATTAACGAGCTGCGTATTGCCAGTATACACTAGTAGGAGGTTGTGCTCGCTATGGCAAGGAAGGGTAGGGGGTCGTGGTACCTGCAGTGACATTCACAACTGCATTCTGGAAGTATCGCGAGCTACAGTCGACCATACGAAGCAAAATAATTATGTCTTTGGCCCAAGCACGCATTTGTTAGCTGTCAGTCAATAGAACGCGCTAAAAACTGGTTTCCCTGTTGTAACATTCTGTGACCAACTGGACTAAACCCTCTTGTTGAGAGAAGCTAACCAACAAGGCAGCTAAATACTTGATCGATTCAACTGTTAACACTCTTGTTTGTTATGTATGCACAGTTGAGATTGATGTGTAGAGCTCGCTTCAGTCGAGTGGCGAGCAGGGCGTAGTGCTGACGTCAGACCATCTCCGGTCGTTTGTATCGTGTCGCTTGTTTCACGCTCCTGGCTGTTCTTGTGTACCGAGGCCACTATCTCCAGTCCTCTGCGACCATCCAGCCACGCCCCAGCATAGTACAGTCTACAGTCGCCTGGAAGCGACGACACACGCTATACACGGACCTGGGGAGACTTCACTGCTCGCAAGACTCTGTGCCTCCACACGTGACTCTACTACTGGTTTCTTAGTTAATTATATCTTTAAAAACGCGATAACTATGTTAAAAATATACTCGAAAACATATAAATCAAACCACGTGACTTTTAAAATTATGATTCCGTTCATAAAATTCAAATTTATACACGTATCACACGTTTCTCAACAAATCGAAATTGTCACGGTGTTTTGTGGGAATGGCTCACGTAAATGACACCTAGAGTAGACGATACAAGTATTCCTTATATAAAACTTAAAGTGAAATTACTTACAATTTAAACACGAAGCTACTTTACCACGCGATGGTCGAATATATAATACTTATTTCATTGCACGTGCCTTCAACAACACTTAGGCCTTAACTCCCACCGCAGGTTTACCTCATTGACAGCCGGTGTGTTAGGTCAGGGGGTTATCTCAGGAGACTCCCATCCACTCATCCATCATTGCTCTATACTCACATCCAGCACGCAAGACGTGGGATTTGAGAGCTGTCCAAATATTTCAACTCAGACCTAAGAAATTACCAAAAAAATTGTGAACCAACACAATGCAACTGTGTGACGGTCAATTAATCAAGCAGTATAGCAATGTCGTACTGCTTATATATGTACACACATACACACACATACCTTAATATATAAAATGAAGTGTCCTGACTCACTCACTCACTCACTCACTCACTCACTCACTCATCAACGCACTGCCCAACCCGCTGGACCTAGAACCGTGCAATTTTGAGGAAAACTTCCCCTTGGCCCGTAGGCACCCACTAAGACGTGATTATTCGAAATTCGAAAAGGGAGGAAATGTGTATTCAAAGAATCCATGATATTTCATTAACCGGGAAAGTTATAAGAAATTTTTTAACTTCATAATATTGCTCAAAGAAAAGCATATTTGCGAATGTTTCGATTTTGCGAACTCCGAACATTAAGCGGGTGAAAAGCCGTAAAATGTGTTTTTCATTAATCCGTGATTTCTCCTAAACCATTTCAGATAGTGACGTGATTTTCTTGTTTAAAGTGATGCTTAAGTAAATAACTAACAATAATTTTTAAAATTTTTCGAAATTCGTCCTTGAAAGCTCTTAAAAAAAATAAAACGTGTTTTTAATTAATTCCACTTATCTCCTTAACCAGAGGAAATATTATAATGGTTTTTGCTTTAAAATAAATCTTACGTAAATATAAAAAAATAATTTTAGGATTTTTTAAAATTCGTCCTTGAAAACTGTTAAAAAAATAAAATGTGTTTTCAAATAATCATCTGTACCGTCTATACCCGTTGAGATAACGATATGATTTTTGATAACAATGAAGCTTATGTAAATATACACAACTCAAATTCAGGATTTCATGAAATTCTAAAATTAAGTATGTGAAAAGCAGTAAAATGTTACAGTCTCCCGAAAAAAGAGAATGATCACGTATAAATAATTCACAACAGTGGTTTCTTTTTGCCAACCTACTCATAAATAAAACCTCATTATACTGTGGCCTGTACATACGAAAGAATTATCACGGCCTGCGTTTAACATTCACTCAGGTATTGTATAAAGTTTGCGGTGTGGAAGGGGTGGGGTTACGGGTTCGTATCCCGTGCAAGACTTTGCGATGGGAATTACTATGACGTCATACGAGCATATTGCGCGCGCTCTTTACACTGAGCTAAGACAATTTATAGTTCACTGCTATTGCTTGTAGGCCTACTCAATATTCTTCTGCGCTTTCCTATAAACCGACAGCAATCGCGGGATATAAGACAGTTTCTTTGTTCCAATGTAGTGTCTACGTGTACGACTTGTATTGTTGTATTACCTGTGGAATAACAAGCTCAGTGGTAGTTTCCGAACATTGATCTTAGACTGACTGGGCTACCTGAGCGCCGTGAGTCAGATGTCTGTCCTCGAATTATATAAAGAGCACTTTTTTCTGGAAACCATCTCGCGGCGGCTACTATGCTGGATCACAAAAGAAAGAGAAAAGCATCCTTCATCCGAGGCCGGGATTTGTTTCAAGGCATTGCGCACATAGAGACGCTCAATTATCGCGAGAAACATTGACTGCTAGGCTTCTGTACAGTATGTCGATATATGTTGTTCTTCTCTTGTCACTGGCGTGTCTGCGTCTGACTGGGCCAATCATAGCTGTGGTGCGCTGTTACTGGATATTTGTGACTGTCTTTGACAGTGTACAAGTGATGGGAATCATAATTGTATGTTTGTATGAAATATTGTATGTTTGTATGAAACATTGTATGTTTGTATGAAATATTGTATGTTTGTATGAAACATTGTATGTTTGTATGAAATATTGTATGTTTGTATGAAATATTGTATGTTTGTATGAAATATTGTATGTTTGTATGAAATATTGTATGTTTGTATGAAATATTGTATGTTTGTATGAAATATTGTATGTTTGTATGAAATATTGTATGTTTGTATGAAACATTGTATGTTTGTATGAAATATTGTATGTTTGTATGAAA
>PNEQ01047348.1:0-12570 GCA_003012365.1 Medauroidea extradentata
ATAGTTCCGAGATGATCCTGAGATCATCTTGTGCCAGTTAGTCCAGGGTTGGTCCTATAGTCCGGACCAAGTGTTACCTTATTCATAAACGGCAAGTAACGTCGGACTAGATATAGTCCGCGTCTATGAATAAGACAAAAATTAGTCCGACGATAATCCCGCACTAGTCCGGGTCAAAAACGACTATGAATAAGCCCCTCTATGTTTACTATAGGGGCTTAGTCATAGTCGTTTTTGACCCGGACTAGTGCGGGATTATCGTCGGACTAATTTTTGTCTTATTCATAGACGCGGACTAACGCTAGTCCGAGTCAGGACCAACCCTGGACTAACTGGCACAAGATGATCTCAGGATCATCTCGGGACTATCTTACGACTATGAATAAGGCCCATCGTGTTAAATTTTGCGTAATGCTCTCGTACATGTTACCATACTAAAAATATAAAAACATTCCCAATTATTTTTATTAGAATCGTTTTTAATTGCGTACTTAAAAACACTTTTCGTTCTGGTTCATGTATTAATAAATAAGTAGGCTATCAACAAAACGACAGATATTGTCACTAAAAAAAAACTTTACTTGGAAACTTTTTTTTTGGGGGGGGGGGGGGTATATTCTTCATGCACAAACTGTAATTATCAGTAAATTGGTCCGGGGAAAATTTTTGCACAACTTATTTATTTTGGGTTTGTATTTTGCTTTTTAATGGTTTTATAGAACTTTGTGCAATGCTAATGATACTAAACGTGAAAATGTTTCAGGTAAGATCGCTATTATTGACTGTGGGGAAAATACATTAGGATATGAAGTTCGTGTATTGCGAATAGTACTCATTTTCGCTCATGAAATTTCAACGAAAGATGGGGCGGGAGGGGATAAGAATAAAATAACAGCGCATTAATATTACTCAAGACCTGCAGGGTTCCAGACCTTTAATAAACGTGTTTATAGACTCGACAAGTTAATACGGTGTGTCATTGCGTTGTGTTTGGAATGCTGCAAGGAGAGTTCATAGTTGTGTTTTATTTATTCTACAAATCATAATTAACACTATTAATCACAGAAACACTGATTTCTTAGGCACAGCCATAGTTTTCATATGGCAATGTGGTATGGTAAAGTGTCAAGCAGTGCTCGTTACATAACCAAACAGAACACACTCATTGTTGCGCGCCCTCCCACCATGCTAGCCGTCAGCAAGGACAGATGGTGGGGCGCGGCAAGGGGGAGGAGACTCACCTATGTTGACTAGCTTGACGCCATCAGCAGCGACTGCAGCCAGGGCAGCAGACACGTTCTCTAGGCAGTGATGTCTGTTAGCTGGGCGACGTACCCAAGACGGCCGCAGTGGACGTCTCTGTAGAGCTTCTACTAGAGCACAAAGCACTGTACCGTCACTCAAGTCGGTCGCTAGGTCGTCGACATGTAGACCCGAGCCTCTCAGGTGTTCGTTCACCCAGTTACGGAATGTGTTGGCTTGTATCTCCACCCATAGTTCCTCGCGTCCCTTGATGGCCATGCCCCGGGCAGCATGTCCCTCAGGGCTGCGAGCTGCCAGCCCTACCTGTGATATTCGAGCGCGTTCCCCCGACATTGCACCCTAACACACACACGCACACTTCCTACACTGGCTGCTCCACCGCCGCCGGCCCACGACTGTTCGGCCTGTCTCTCACTTCTCTTACCTCTCCCCCTCCCAAACACTCCAGTTGTCGTACTACTACGATAAACTGGTACGCACGCGAGAAACTGGTATGCTGCAGAGAGCCATAATCCTTGCTGATGTGACAGTCATTGGGATTGTTTTTTTTTTTTTTGCTTATTTCTGATTGTTTACAAACACTTATTTAAAATATGCAGTTACAACTCTGTTAACACATATTATTATTATTATTATTATTATTTACTCATAATATGCACATCGCGACGATAGCACGTTGGACTCGCGTTCAGGAGAAGTGTGTATCGATCCTCGGCTCAGACCATCCTGATCGCAGCCTTCATATTTCCCGAGATCGCTTCCACTCCAGCCTCCAGGAGAATGCTGGGATCATGTCCTTGTATAAAGACGTGTGGCGCTGTCTTATAATAACTTCGCTGTCGACGAGACCTTAAAGTTCATTAAAAAAACTAATAAGAATAGCGACTAATGCCCCATAAAAAGTGAATACCTGGGTGATACTTATAATAATTGTTTGACTTACGTATCGCCTTTGTATTGATACCGTCGACTATGCATAAATCCGCCACAAATTGCAAACCATACCATTTCCCACTGTGGACAACTGTTCATGGGAGACTGCTTTGTAAATCTCTATGTATAAAACAGAACACTGACTGACTGACTGGCAGACATATCAAACTGCAGCCCAAACCACTAGACCTCAAATCGTGTAATATGTGCGGCCTCCCCTCAGGTCGCAGGCGAGCACTAAGGGAGTGAAGAAGGCTGAAAGTCGACAGAGCTCGAACCCGACGGCCTGCCAATGTCATCGTGATGTTTACTTCAATTGGACGTTCATAAAATGTATATTGGCCAATTTAAGGATTCTTTGAAACTCAGCATTTAAGGGGGTGAAAAGAACTTATTGTGTTTCCTATTAACTATCGATATCTTTAGAATACTTCGGGGTAAAGGGTTGGTTTTCATTTCAAAATGTTACTTACGTAAATATCCAAAAAGTAGCTTTAATATTTTTTGAAATTCGACTCCAAAACAGTAAAAAGGAGGAAAATGTGTTTTTTTATGAATTGTCTAAATCACCAGAACACAACTGGATATCGTCGTTATTTTTACTTTAGTAGGTTACGTAATGACTGTGACAGAACTCCAAGCGGTTACGAAATTCGTTAACTAAGGGGGTGAACATACGTGAAATGTGTTTTTGATTATTCCTCCTTATCTAGCGAACCAATCGAAAAATCGAAGTGCTCTTTGCTTTAGATTGATGATTATGTAAATATCCAAAATACCATTTAAATATATTTTCCGAATTCTGTCCCCGAATAGGTGAAAAAGTGTAAAATCTGTTTCCGATTCACAATCGATGTACAGGATTTCCGAAAAGTCTTTCCCTGATTACAAAAATGCATAGCTTAGACTAGAAGTCAGATAAAAACATGAAACTGGTGTCAAAATGTTAAGAAACCGTCCTAATTTTATCACACATCAGTAAACTTCCACATGAGCACCACTGGTAGCACGCAGCATATCTAGTCGATATTCAAATTCCGTCCACAAATTCGCCAATATCACCGGAGGGATCGAGTCAATGACTGTTGTTATACGTTGTCGCAGGGTTGCAAGATCTGGTACAGGTGTTCGGTTGACCTCGTCCTTGACATAACCCCATAAAAAGAAGTCTAATGGGGTTATGTCAGGTGAGCGTGAAGGCCAAACCGTTGGGCCATGACGACCAATCCATCGTCCAGGAAAGGTCATATAAAGATAGGCCGGGACTTCCAAACCCCAATGAGGTGGTGCACCGTCTTGTCGAAACATGACATCGGGTGATACTCAAGCAGCTGAGGAAATGCATAAAGCTGGAACATGTCCAGATACACTTGAGAGGTGATGGTTGCCTCAGCGAAGAAGAATGGCCCGATAATTCTGTCATGCAATATCGCACACCAAACATTCACCTGTGGACTGCCTCTCGTACACTCCATCGCCCCGCCAGGAGGTCGTGAACCCCAAATGCGCACATTATGGCGATTCACTACTCCACTGACAAAAAAGGTCCCTTCGTCGGAAAAGGCAATTCGTCTGAGATAACCGTCATCGTCCTCAATACGTGATAGCATTTTGACCCGAAGTCATATCGACGTATACTGTCATTGGGCAACAAAGCCTGAACGATTTGCACTTTGTATGCACGAAACAGTAAACGTTTGTGTAAAATATCGTGGAGAGAGCTTTTTGGCATCTGTAATTCACGTGAGGCCCTGCGCACCGATTTCTTCGGACTTCGCAGAAAAGACTGCCTCACAGCTTCCACCCTGTCAGCTGAGGTAGACGGTCAATCACACTTCGGAAGGTCAGTAACTGATCCTGTGTTCTTGAACTTCTCACACCATGTCTTAATGCTCTTGACATCAGGTGAACTCTTTCCATGTGTTGTCTGGAAGCTTTTCTGCACTGTTATTGGTGATCGTGTCTCGTGATACTACAGAACACACTGCGCCTTCTCTTGATTGGTTAACATGTCTGGCTACCTGGGCGCCGCACCTCATCCACTACTTACGTACTGCGAACCTACAACAACGAAATGAGTTATGACATAAAATTTTTACACCAGTTTCATATTTTACCTTACTTCTAGCCTAAGCTATGAATGTTTGTATTCAGGGAAAGATTTTTCGGACATCCTGTATATCTACCACATTGATATGTATATATCGACGTAACTTTTGTTTTAGATTTATGCTCATGCAAATACATGAAAAGTAATTTCACAAATTTTCGAAATTGACCACCTAAGACGGTGAAAAGTGGTGAAAAGTGATTAAATGTGTTTTAATCGTCGATATATCTTGAACCTAGCGGGCTATTGTCGTGATTTTCACGTTCAAGAGACAACAGTAAACTAGTCTAAAATGTGATTAAAGGGTTTTTCTAATTTCAACTTCTTAGGAGGTTGAAAGACCTGTAATGGGTTTTAGATAAATCTTCTATGTTATATCGAACCCATCGAGCTACTCAGTTTGTTTATGCTTTAGGATAATGATTAGGTAAATGGCAGCAAATAAGTTTTAAGATTTTTAAAAATTCTAACTCTCAGTACTGTTCCGGGATTGAATGGGATTTTTAATGAATAATCGATTTTGCTTTGACAGAATGAACTAACGTCGTGAATTTCAGTTCACTTGGATACTTGGACAAATATTTAAGGTATGAAACAAATACTTTTTTCGAAATTCTACACCTAAAGTGGTGAAAAGGCATAACATGTATTTTCTATCAGCCAATGATACTTATCATAACCAGTAGAGATATTGAGGTGTTGTTCGCGCCAGAATGATGCTTATGTAAGTACCTAAAAAAATTAATGCAAGTTTTTAGTTTTATAATATAACTTAATTAATAAGAAATCTTAGCTTATGAACTTCAAGGCAGATGATCCAAAAAGCAAGTACGACCAGCGAGAAATAAATTATACATGAGTTTCACTCTACAGCTGTAGAGAAGCGGTGTTGTACAACCTCTGTGATCCCAGGAAGTTAGTATTTAATTTTTTAAATTTAGTGATCATGAATAATTTCGACGTTTTGTGGCGCAGTTGTTTGTATCTCCTATGTATTGCTCGGGAGGTTCTGGGGGCTAATAACTTTGAAGGCTGTGCAGATGTGCGAGCCTGACACACAACTGTAAAGCACATGAAATTAGCGTAATTTAGATGAAATTCAAAAGTGTCGAAAACAGATTATGCAGTCCACTATCTGCTCAAGTTCCTCGACAGCATCAGCCCACATGTACCATCTCACTAACCTCAAGGTTGAGGCACCAATTATGTTAATATTTCAGTGAAACATTATCCCGCCAAAATTCCTTAATGCCATTTGACTTCAAGTGAAGGTTTCAAAAAACAAATATGTTATTGAGGACGTCGTCACCCATTGTTGTGTTGGGGGGGGGGGAATCAATCATATTTCCACGTAAACTACGTTTTTCATTCAATTACCCTCTTACATTAAAGTGTCTGTAACTACTCCACAACGTCGACTTTGCAGTGCTATAAATAAGGCCCAGGTGAAGTCGCTGTTAGTGGCAGGGACAAACCTAAGACTGCTTATCGCGTGGACAGCTATAGCAACTTATCCTGCTGCAGAGTTACCTCAACTAGCATGTTTGTGTGCTTGACGACTGAACTGCGTATTTGATGTACAAAGACAAAGAGGTTTCCAGTTAAAGTAAATATTATCTGCTCTGAGCAATTCACGCGAGCGAAGCCGTGGGCGCACTGCTAGTAAATAAAGAAAAATTAAAATTGCTTGACATGACACAATAATAGAAATGTTTTAGTATTTTCTGTGAAATTACTATGTTACGGTTCATATCGGGATAACGTAACACGATGGGCGAGACCCCAACCAAATGTCAAGGCCACTGCAATTATATTTAAATTCAAAATTGAAAACTAAGAAATTCTCAATCTTTATTTTGAACAGTGCAACAATTACGCCTGAATCGAATTAAATTTTTTAATTAAACTCAGTGGCGTAGCCAGGATTTAAGTTTGAGGGGGGGGGGGGGCAACAGTCAGCCATCTCCCCTTATGAAGCGGGGGGTCCGGGGGTCTTCCCCGAAAACTTTTGAATTTCAAGGTGCAAAATGAGACTATTTTAGCAGTTTTACTAGTAGAAACATATATAAAAAACCTTACACCGTCTTGCCATGTTTTCAATAGATTTTTTTAAATTTATTTCTTATAATGTATCAGTAATTTTTAAAACTGTCTTAAAGTGCCTCTTAATGATTTATTAAAAACGTGTTTTATTTATAACGATTAACTGTTTAACTGTTATGTATTATGTGTTGATATATACCTATAGGCTATATGCAATATATTTGTAAAAGTCTTTTAATTTAACTTATTTGAGAAATGCAATATTTTTAGCCTGAATGATCAGAAGAAAAGCCTACGTTATTTGCCATCAGTTAAAGGAAGTTGTCGCCTAGCACATGAACTGTGATACATAACATGTCACACGTGTTTTGTTTTACACAAAACTGCCAAAATTATTGCCAGTATCTTTACATATTAGAATAAAACACAATCCAAATACGCACCTATATTTTTTTTAAATTATAGCACACATTTTAAACATATTTGTAACCCCTTTAAACTGAATGTAACTGCTTTTTGAAAACTGATGTATCGAGAAAAATAACAACCGGGCTTGTAAAACAGAAACAGAAGAGCATTTGTTTGACTTTACGCCTTACCTTCCTGCTTTTATATTTCTACCAGATGATTGTTTCATATTTAAGACGTAAATTGTGATTAAATCTTCCTGTTAGGAAATTTGTGCATCTCTCATGGTTTTTGCGTAATGAGTCGTAAATGTCAAAATGTGCACTTTACAGTTTTATGCACGCCACTAAAACCAACTGACACACCAAACCGAACAAATGCACGGTGTATAACAACGTCATAGGCTATGGCTTGACACGTGTAAAACTGAGGTGATCCTCGCCCTTGTGTCTAGCGAACGACTGGAATATTCTACACATTATTTGGCCAAGTAGATATTTTATTAGCGAACGTCTATTTATATAGCACTGAGCAGTAGTGTGCCTTGTTTTCGACTAAAAAATTTAAATTGGTATTTAGAAAAATAGGGGGTAGAAACACAAAATCCATAAAAATTGAAAACTGTAATTTTTATAATTTTTAATGTGTCAAAATCCAGGACTCTATAAAAATCGACTTAAAAAAAATACTACAGTTTTGATTTCAAAATAATTTTTACATCTTTAAACCTATCGCGCAGTGATATTCGGATAGAAAAATTATTTTAAAATCAAAACTCGAGTACGTTATTTTTAGAAATCAGTTAGAGTCCTGGATATTGTCGTGTTAACATTTATAAAACTTACAGTTTTCAATTTGTATGGATTTGTGGTTTTCATTCCTTATTTTTCTGAACGCCAATTTAAATTTTTTACTCGAAAGCAAATCGTACTACCGTCCAGTGTTATATAAATATACGCTCGTAAATAATATGCATTCTCTTAGTTTATATGTTTTAGTCGAGATTAGTGAGTTCTTTGAGTGACATCTCACAACTCAGGCCCAATCACCAGACAACTTACATAACAAACTTTACAAGACCTCATCGGCTCTACTTCTGAAAACTCATCAAGCTCAACAACTCAAATAAAATCGCATGATATAATTTGCTGGACCAATTTCGGCCAATTTTTATATGTTAAGATTCAATAGTTATTTGACAAAATTTTACTGTATCGCGTTTGAGGTCAATTAAGCAATGGTTATTTTGACCCGGCAAAGTATCTTCATTTCACTCAAAATATATGGTTTTGTAATTTCTCTAAAACTTGTAACCGGGAAAAAACAAAAATGGTGTTTAAACACTCGACTCCCGACTATCTATTCTTTCACAAAATGACCTCAGAACTAAAAATAAATTAATATATAGCAAGGCAAAGTTATCCCCGCAGTGTCAAAATTCCCCGATTTACAGTAAAAGTATGCAACATTTTAACTGCGCTTACATGAATGAAGTAACTAATTTAAAACCTTACCGATACCATTACACCAACATCATCATCTTCCCTCCATCTCACTTCGGTACTTTGATCATATATGGCAATAGATTACTTCCTTTTATTTTTTGTCACACATATCAACATTTTCGTGCAACGTAACTTCCCAAAAAATGAAATTACATTTTAAGCAGCGTAAAAACGGTTCTAAAAGGCTACTGTGGCTCAGACAGTTACAGGACTGCAGAAGTGATACATTCAGCCTACAGACTGAGACTAGAGTCAGGTCATGCAAATAACAAACTCTGCACACTTTCTAGTCCCTCGAAGCTGGCAGTGTTATTGTTGTTTGAAGGGTGTGGTTCAAGGGTAGGTAGTGGCTGACCAGCCTGCAGCCCTGCTGTGCCAAGAGACAGCACTCAGAAAAAATAAGAAAGTAGACGGGAGAGAGAGGCTTTGACCCGGAAGTGAATTATTGCAGCTTAGTACAAAATACACATAATTTCAGATTCCAATTGACTAGAAACATTATTATTATTTTAAAAAACGAAAACCATGTATTTATAAACATTTTAGTAATTAAATTGCCAAAAACATTCATAAATATATTTGTGCAGCATTAGGTCTATATTTTTAAATTTAAGTCTTTCGGTTTCGTGGGGGAGAGGAGGCTGGCCCCCTTGGTCCCACCGCTGAATACGCCACTGATTCAACTGATAAAATGGTATAAATAAGTGAGTGAAACTTTGCAGATACACTTGGGATAGCACTTCATGTTTTCTATGAATTACATTATTTTTAAAATTTTGCTGATAGTACTAATTGCCATACACCATTGTGTATTGTATATATGCATGGTATAACAGGAAACAATTAAACAAACAGACTTATGTAGATAGAAAACTAGCACAAACACTAGATCGCCCCATCAGAGATTCTCCGAATTAAGTTCTGAATAATGTGCTAATAACGTCCTACTCAAGTTATAAGAAATGTTTTTTTAATTGTAATACTACTCATTCAGGATAGTTTTTTGTAAGCTTTAGTGGTCACAAATATCCAAATCTTGATATTTTCGCATACAGTGAAATAAGTACCTAGGTGTACGATATCAGATCCTGTGTGTGCCAATAAACTGGTACATGTAACATCATAGGGCGTGTCTGGGTCGCTTTCGTATCCGCACTTCGGGATTGTTCGGCAATCCTCGCCATGACTACACGGCCGGTAGTAATATTTATTCTTCATAAGTTCATACATTCTGGTGCTGGTCGTTAGTTTATTAATTGTTTCATAGATTAATATCATCTTTTAAATGAATACTGTGAAAAAGTTTGTAGCCAGAACAGAAATGTAAGAAGACATGCGAAATAGTTGTAGGCCTACGGAACATAAGAGAGTGGCGCAGCTGGAACATAATTTTGTAAGAGACACAAAATCTTCGTAATTTCCATACAACCATAAATTATGGCGTCCAATACTAAGCCTGCATTTTTTATACTTCTACGTTATATTTTCACAATATTTCAACCAACAGCATAACCGTTTGGAGTCTTTCTTTCAGCCAATGCCATTAAACTTTCACAACGTTATCCATCAGTGCAGGCGTTTTGATAGTTGTTAGAGGAGGGGGACATCCATGGGCTCTTGTAAACCCCTCCCCCCCCCACACACACACTTTGAGTTGGGCATATCAAAGTATGTACCATAACGTGCTTGTTCCTCGCTGCACTCTGAGTACACATGGGTATGTTAGTTTCTCGTACAAGACAGTGCTATAAACATAGACTTGTATGGCGTGAATGGCCACCGATCACACTTGTACTTGTGCAGGAGAAGATGATGGTACTGCCGTGGGAGTCGTGTTGAAGTAACTGAGTCCTAGTTGGACGAGATCTAGCTCAGTGGCCCTCCAAGCGACTAGACATCAGCAGGTGGGTGATGTCAGGTAGAACGTAGTTGAACTTGGTACTGCGCCCTGTATATTCTGTTAGTGCGACAAAGTATGTGGTTGTATTATATATAGGTACATATTTGTGTTAGTGTTCGGCCTCAAGATAAGTCTCGACGGGTAGACTAATACAAGTTAGAGAGAAGTGATAAGAGTGAGAGAGCGACAGTTGGTCTTACTACACACACTCTCAGGGCCAGGACATTCTCGCTGTGTTCCAACTACATGAGGCTTGTATACAGCTGACACCCAGTCTCGTATAATTAACGGGTTCACAGGCTTGTAGGATTATGAGTGCCGCCAGCATTTTCGCTTGTGAATGCCACATCTTCCAATATATATGTGGTGTTACAAACATCCATCTCGTTCGTCATCGTCCGCACTTGTCCACACTTCCACACTAGTTCGCCTACAAAGCTAGCGATTTATAACAATCCGCCACCCGTCCGTCGTTATTCCTTTCATATGCAATGCTACCAATGCACAAACACAAAACTTCTGCGGGACGTAACAGTTCCATTTTAACAGTTTACTTATTTTTACATATTTATTTAATAGTCTATGGCTAGAGGCCGGAAAAACTGGCACGTAGGCTAGCTTCCAAGAATATTTATTAAACCGTGCAGACAGTAGTCGTTTATTAGCTGCTCGCTGACACTGTGCAATGTGCCTGTATTCAACTACAGTTGTATTATTGGCTCAGCTACTTCTAGGAAGTGTCGAGTACGTCAGTGGACAATTGAGAACGCGGTGCAGACCTATAGCTGTTGGAACTTTAGCTTGCGTCTAAAATAAAACGCGAATTTTTCAGGTCTTTACGTAAGGCTATTGCAACCGGTGTTTTTCACCAAAAAAGAAATTTCTCGAGCGTAATATTTGCTACTAAATTTTATTTATGTTTTAATTTTACTAATTATTATTTAAGTACAAATAATTTATGTTAGCATTTAAATTTTTTCGTATGCCAAAATTATCTTCATCGTTGTTTAAAGTCGTGAATTTGCAGTAGGCCCTACTACGCAAGAAAAATATAAAATAAAAGAAACCTCACAGCCTTCTCATTAAAATAAACCATTGAAACGATCGCTGCCATCTATAAAGCTGTGCTTTCATCTGTCGTCCGTCAAAAATGAGAGCTTGCCCAGCTGTCGATGGCCGGACGACGGCGAGACGGGTGACTGTAACTCCAGCTTACATATGTTCATTGACATGTGAACACACTTTGCTTGCGATAACGTCTCAACACACATGTACTGTACACGTGCTATTGTTCTGTACTACATCTTCTTGGGGAAGACACGTGGAGAGCCAACACACACGCCCCTCCTGGCCACCTGGGTGCGACCGTGTACTGGCCTCCAATAATATCCGTGTGCTGGAGTAGACAGTCGTCCATTGGCTGCTTGCTGACACAGTGGTGTCACACCTTGCATCTACCTGCTTCCATATTGTTGGCTTGCAACCCTAGGTCGTCACAAGTCTACGTGAGCCAATTGCGACAGTTACACCAACTTATACTTCCTTTGCCTATTCTCTCTCAGGAAACGTGCACAAAGAACATATTTTACTAATCGCATTCTAAATTACGCGCAACAAACCTCGTGTATAGAAACTGTATTATCAACTACGTGGGTAGGCAATCTGTACCGCCAGGGCATTAGGCTGTCCCTACGTGTTCCTGCTCGGAAATCTGTACAAGATATTGCCAGTGATTTCATTGTATTTCTCAACGTGGTTCCAGGGATGTCCGTTGGAACTCCAGTAGTGACCGCGTGCGGGGACTGTCTCAACAGGGAGCAAAACCGGCCTAACCTGCATATGGTTAACATGCCAGCCCCCTCCCCTGCCTGCAGCAAGGCCTCTGATTGGCCAAGACGTTGTCTAGGGGGGCGTGTCCTGGGCTGTGATTGGTTGTAGGGGTCTTGTGGTACGAATAGTACCTAAGTGCCATGAGGTCTGTGATTGGCCGAGAGCTTAAGCCCCGCCCTGTATGTGTGTATTGATTGTGTGTATGTAGGCGAGGGGTGCAGAGGAGGCAGTGTACAGAGGGGTTGGCGACCCTTTTGGTACAAGTTGTGTCTAAGCGCCATGTGGGTATTGATTGTGTGTGTAGGCGAGGGGTGGAGGAGTCTTCAAGATGCATAGCATCTTGAAGACATCTTCAAGAAATCTTGAAGACATCTTCAAGAAATCTTGAAGAAATCTTCAAGACGTTAACCTTTTGGAGGAAATAGTGCCTAAGCGTCATGTGGGTATTGTTTGTTATGAGCAAGGGAGCTGTCTACAAGATGCATAGCATCTTGAAGACATCTTCAAGACGTTACCCTTTTGGAGGAAATAGTGCCTAAGCGCCGTGTGGGTATTGTTTGTTATGAGCAAGGAAGCTG
>PNEQ01047349.1:0-12567 GCA_003012365.1 Medauroidea extradentata
ATCACAAATGAAGCTACAGCGATAGAGTTCCCGAAACAATGGTATCGTGAGTTAGAAACATGTAGGTAACGTTGAATGTGCACCATCAACAATTCAAGGAACACAACAAAATAAACACATGAACGCACTATTGCCTATGCTGTATGCTGTGTATCTTAGGTGCAAAACACAGGACTTAGGAGCATTCTTAAATGACGATGTGCAAAAAAAGGTGGGTTTGGATGGAAACCCATCACACGAAAAGGGATAGGTAGAAACTTTACTGAAACCTTTAAAACGCAAATATCCAAATGTTGTGTTTTATTCCACAAAATGAATTTTACAGTACACGTTTACCAGAAAGCCATCTTGTTTTTTTGTATATGACACCTTATTCGAGAAAGGAAAATTAATGTGTTTTTGTTCAAAAAGTTTTGATTCTGTAGATACCAACAAGTATCATTTACTAGTAAAGGGAATTAATTGTAGGGTTAAAACTTCAGGAATTAATTTTTGTTTGTCATGTTTGGCGCAGTTCCCGATCCGCAAAGAATAACCTAACACAATTATGCTTTGTTTTCCTTGTTTTCTAATGTACGAATGAGGTGTCGTAATTTTGTATAATACGTAATTTTCATATGGTTTGTGTAATTGACACAGGCGTACAGACTGTGATGTGAAACACTAAATATTACCTAATTTTGGAAAATTAAGGGTTGCAAAACCTATGTTGCTAAATGTACTGGTAGTCCATAAGCATTGATGTATGTGGCAATCGATAAGAAGCACATAAAAATTACCGTACAAGACTTCGACTTCGAAAAGGTTAGCGCCTAATGTAAGGTATTACATCAGTAAGGTTACATGTTTATTCCTTGGCACTTTTGTGACACACGGCACAGTCATCAATGCTTGTTACAATGCTGCTAAGTGATGTAGGCAAACATTACATGAAATGTTCAAAATGATCACTCCGCGAATCTGCACATACACGAACACGTCTCATCATGAATCTGCGAACACGTCCAAAATGCCTGGTTGACCACGAACCGTTTCACATGCTTCAAATTTGAAAACAAAAAGTGCATAACTTTGTTTGGTATTTCATTACGGATCGGAAACTGTGCCATACATGGAAAACAAAAATTAATGCCTGAAGTTTTCACATTACAATTAATACTCTTTACTAGTAAATTATACTTGTTGGTATCTACAGAATCAGAACTTTTTTAAACAAAAAAAAAACATTAATTTTTCTTTCTCGAATAAAGTGTAATATACAAAAAAACAAGATGGCTTTCTGGTAAACTTGTACTGTAAAATTCATTTTGTGAATAAAACACAACATTTGGATATTTGCGTTTTAAAGGTTTCAGTAAAGTTTCTCTATCCCATTTCGTGTGATGGGTTTCCATCCAAACCCACCTTTTTTGCATATCGTCATTTAAGAATGCTCCTAAGTCCTGTGTTTTGCACCTAAGATACACAACATACAGCATAGGCAATAGTGCGTTCATGTGTTTATTTTGTTGTGTTCCTGGAATTGTTGATGGTGCACATTCAACGTTACCTACATGTTTCTAACTCACGATACCATTGTTTCGGGAACTCTATCGCTGTAGTTTCATTTGTGATTTGAAAGAAAACTATGAGTCCTAGACTATTGCAACAAGAGGACCTTTTTTGTTAGGCAGGTAACATTACTCAATAAACCATCTTTAGATGTTCGAAAATCCGGACCGTAAAAAAGTTATACGCAATTAGAGGGTAGCCACCCCTGCTATTTTCATAAGGGCGGAAGGTTTCAAGCAGAATTTTCTGTTGGTTTGCAGATCCCAATAGCATTAAGCAATGCTGAAAATATAGTATTTTTATGTCAATTAGTTTCCGATATTTTGGGGAAATACTGTTTTAAAATTCGATGTTCAGAGGACCATTACTCCCTTAACATTTCGTTTAGGTGAAAAGTGCAGAATATGTTTTCGTCATAGTTTTTCGTGAGGAACACGTATGTGGAGTTTGTCCCCCTATTAAAAAACACCCTGTATACATGACACACATGTTCAACAACTTACAGTCAACGTGTTTCACTCGGAACATTACATAATACGGACTGAATATGTACAACAATAATCAAACAATTTTGACTACGTTCTTAGCACAGGATTCCACATGTGGTTAACTCGAGTCGAGTGAGCTAAAGTTTAGTGCCGAATGACATAAGCCAATCAACATCCCTAAACGAATACACTGTAGTAAGGCCCGAATAATTCGCAGGAAAAGTAAAATCCCGCGATTTCAATAACGTGCACGGTAGAATTCACTGCCCTATGCATACTCATGCCCTGTGTATTAGTTTGGCTAATGTGATGTTTCAGAGTAGCAGCTAGTGGACAGATGGTTGGGGCTTGAGATTACACAGGGTAGTGGATTCTATGCTAAACATTGAAACATACAAATATTCGTATCCCAATTCTGGCATACAGTTACTATAAGTTAGTAGAGACATTCGTGTGTTACTGGCTATAGTTAGCTATATGTTACAGCTATAGACTTCATGGGTTTGTGTATGATCGAACATAGCAACTACTCATTGGCTACTGGTGAACACAGTGATGCGCTGTGGTTGCTCATAGAATTCGTTTCTCCTTTATTTTTTATTAAGAGCTTCCTTCGTATTGGAATTTTTTACCCGCTGGAGGTATTTCGATAAGGAAGTGAAGTGGGAGTGACTTGGACTGGCGTTAATTATATTACTGTTATTGTTAATTACTTATTATTTAGTATGCCTGTTATTTGTCAACAAACAGATAATCCATTAACGTATGATACTGATAGAAACAAAAAAGACACAGAACATATGCTAGTACACATACACACCAAGAAACACTGTATAAAACTCTTAATCGAACGAGGTGGAGGTGGAGCAACCGAGCTAGGTGGAGCAGTGGTAAAACACTCAACTCTCATTTGGGAGGACTCAGGTTCGATCCCCGGCTACGGCCATCCTGATTTCGGTGTTCCAGCGTTTCCGGAAATCACATCAGGCGAGTGCTTCACAGTTCCTGGCTGACTCCTTCCATCTTCCCCCTCGTGTTCCTCTGCCAAGACCTTGTGCTGTACGAGGGCACGTAAAACGCCAAATAAATAAGTAGTGAAATTGAAAACTGTATAACGTTAGGCACTTGGACAGGAGCTTGCATCGTAAACTGAGAAAGTGACGCAAACGTTCAGGTTTGTGTATTCCAGCATGTTAGCTAAAGAACATGCAAAGTTTCCAGTCGCAACCAGTCCTTCACAGTGGGTTTGCGGAGCCAGTGACGTAATAGTGTTACATGTAAGGCAGCTAGTTTACCGCGAGCTGGTTGTATGTGCGTGTCACGTGGCTGAGGCGCGAGCCGAGGGTATCTCCAGTTCTCCGATGTCAACTCGCGGCTTGTTAGGCTAACCGCATTATCCTGGCATCGATCTCACCGCCACGCCGCGCCGTCTCCCTGGAGCTGATACTGTTGTTACGTGGCGTCGTCGTGTCGCTTTGTAGCTCGTCTCACGTCACAAGTAATATTCTAATATTCTCCATACTATCTCGCTACTTACCTATTAAGAGGCCTCCCTGTATAGGTGTGTTCGCGTGTGAGAGAGGCAGGAGCGGTAAGGTTGTCGTTGACCGATACACGTAATGTATTATCGCCTCTCCGCGCAAGCCTCTCAGATGGCGTACAGTGCTTGACTTGTATTCTTTTTATTATAGCTCTTTAAGCGGTGATCATATTATTATATCTGTAGTTCAAAGTGTAAGGCTTGTTTCTGTAGTTGTGTTTTTTGAATCCGGTTGTTATTTGTACAGATACGAAAATCCGAGAAACCCATTAACATACTTCCAGTGCGTATCGTCTGTGGTGGGTGGAGCTTAACTGCAGCTGAATGTTCACCGACGACTTGCGGTCAGAGGAGAGGGTACATTAGAAGAAAGGAAACATTAGACAGTGATAATAAACTCCATGCCAACTACTCCCGTCACACTCCCCGGCCAGGTTGTCTGCACATAGTGACGTCAGTGGCTGCGACTGTAGAATTATTCAGTCCTACTTTCCCCTCCTTCCCTGTCTTCCCCTAGCCAGTCTCCGTGATCCACATACATGACCCCGCTAAGCGACCATCTTCCTGTCTCTTCCCTGGGCGCCTCACCTCCGCTGTCTTTCTTCTGTGAGTAGCCCTTGCAGTTTCTCTTCACATCCACGGTCATCTTCCCAGTGGTGGCTTCGTCACAAACGCATTAGAGGCTCACATGTGACGGACCTATAAGGGCGACCTTGAAGCGCGCATCGCCCTTAAGATTCCCGCCGATACTTTTTTACTACGAGACTTCGAGATGTGACCGTGGAAATGTATTGGTCGAAGGTATGTTGTATAGTTCAGTAGACTTTCCTGTCTGAATTTCCCGTACATTCGGTTAGTACATGCAGAAGTATGAAAACGCCGTTTTCAGGTACGTTAGAGGGCTTGGGAACTGTTTTTTTTATGAGCGCGGTGTATTTTCTTTACGTACATTGACACAGTGAGCACAGGTATAATAGTTTCGTTAATAAAACTAGGCTATTTCCATATATATATTACAAATAAAATGTTGTTCGCGTGCAAGAGACAGAATTCTGTGTATCAGTCCGTCATCGAACGACTGACGTAATGTTACGTGGTATGCGTGTAGAGGCGCGGTGTTGCGTGTAAGAAGCGTTGAGCTTAGGGGCGAGATGTTGCTGTAACACAGATGCTCTGATCGCACTTCCTGTAGAGGCGTACAATCACCGGCCTACGTGGAGCAGCGTTGTTGGGCGTACCATTTTCATGGTACTTGTACTATGACAAGATTGACAAGGATGCCATGGTCGACCCGTCCACTTTCCGGTCATTTTTCAACGGTGTTGTATTATACTCGCTACATGAGAGCAGACGATATACGACCTCTATGAATATTCCATGCTATAATTGATTACTCTTTAAAACTTATTTTGTAAATGCCACAAGGTGCAAAAAATTCGGTGTTACAGTTCGGTATCATTTATTAGCCTAGACTTGTCGGTATTTGGGTGTAATGTCTGAACAATATTTTAGAAATATAGTGGAAATGTACAGCAACATTTGATATTGTAAGTAATATTTTCAGAGTTTTTTTTTTTCGAGGCGGAGTGTTACTGTATTATGAGTTCCAGCGGAGACGACTGTAATGATCCTACCGTGAATTTTTTAATCAAAGTTTTTTCAAAAGTGATGACAAAAAACGTGTACAGATATATAGTCAGTATTGGGAAAACGTGGACGACATGAAATTCTGGGCGAGTTCAATACTAGGATTGAAGGAACATAAATTGGTTTACATATGCATGTGTAACGCTGTTTGAATGCAGTTCCGAAGCGAACAACATTCACACGCGTTTGATAGTTTTCCAATAAACTTCCATTGACTGAAGCTCTGCACATCACACTCTGATATTTCTGTTTTTTCTCTGTACTTTTCATGTGTACGTGTTTGATACCAATAATATAACATGTAAACCGCTGAGATACGAAAGTAAATATATATATATGTGTGTGTGTATATATATATATATATATGATTTTACATGTTTGTTATAGATGCACCATAATTATTATTAGTGTACCATTATTTTGAATGCCTTGTACCATAAAGGGGATCACTGAGAATGTAACGTCTTTTCTTTGCTACTTGCGCCATTGTGGCGGGCAGCGTGACTGGTCAGTGCCCTACTTGCGTCACAATGACCAGCCGGGGAAAGGAACGCTGCTCGACTTTCTACCTGACCTTGGCGACCTTCCCGCCAATTTCTCTGCGGCAGATTACCGCTCTCAGTAGGAGGAGGTGCATCCCCACCCTACTGTACCACTGCTCCTGCACGCAGTATTCCTCTGCGCCTGGGAGACGCAACCCGTCTGTCTTGTTACTCCAGCTCTCAACGTTGTCCTCTACTGTAGGTGCACTGTCAAACATTGTACGTTCATCATTGTGATGTGTACGAGTGGGATGAAAGTAGGTTTGATAAAATAATCTCCCAAACATCAGTGGTACTGTGCCTATTTCTTTTTATGAAAACAGTCAAATTTCGATGAATTGAAAACTTCCCATTCTCTTAAGAAAGCAGGTTAAACCTTTCATAAAAGCACAGTTTAACACTTTAGTACCTTGCTTTCAGTTCATGGAAGTAGAAACTATGTTGTTGTTTTATTTAAAATAAGTGTATAGTACTAAATGAAATATCACCTGTAATGTATGAACGCACAACTCGCTAAATATTACTGTCAACCACATTTTATAACGTTACACAACAATATGTTAGTGAATGAGTGAAATGTCGAACATTTAAAATTCCTATGTTCAAACTGCGTGAACGTGAATATTTCTGAACATCCGTATTGCAATCAATAACACTAATATTGACAAAATATTATTCTATGGTATTGCGATACATAAAATATATAATTGGTACGTAAATACTATTTATATGTTCCGCCATAATAAGCGAAAAGTCTAATCAGATACTTTAGAGCAATAAGAGCTAGTTAAACAAACTAGTGTTTTCTTGACATAGCTTACGACCTACCGCTGTTGTATACAATGCTGTCAAAACATTTCAGTATCGTTGCTACCGGAAATTAGCGTGTTCACCTTATAAACATTTTGTTGCTTTCTACATGTATCAGTTGCAAAACAAAAACGGACTGTTAACATATTATTACGATGTGAAAGTAAACATTTGTAGAATTAATACAAATTAAACTACAGGACTACAATATCGACTAATAATACACCAAAATATGATGTGTTCGTAGCACAACGCCAATATTGTTACTATCCATTAAATGTACCACTACACTTGAACATGAAATATTATCCACTGTTATTCTCTACTAAAAGCGGCTAAGTATTTGTTAACCGCAATTGAATCGGTTTTTTTTTCAGAAACCCCATAAGTCATAAAAACAAAAGTTTACAGGAGAGCTAAAAAACTAATATAATGAACTTATGTGTAACGGATAACATTAATTTTTTTTATATATATTGTACTTCTATATTATTCTATCACATAGGAGTGTTCAATTACGCTTGGTAGTAATTAATATAATTAATACAATTTATTTTTAAAAATGACTTATGTGGTTTTTCTAGAAATTAGAATGACAAGGGTTTTTTTGTGTAAAATAAAGAAAACACAATGTCATATTTTTAAGTATTGTACTATTTGTAGAAGAGAAACATACATTTACAAAATATTATTTACAATTTCAATCTTGGAAAACGAGCAGAAGTCTCTGTTCACTTTTTCACACTGCTAGTACATTTAAAACAAACAATCATCTTTGTATATGCACAGAAATTTTGCTACAACATGTTTAATAAGCAATAAGCCTCGATTAAATTTAAATTATTATATACATTTTACATAAATCAATCTTGGATAATAATGACAAGTCCCCGTAGATATTAACACACTTTTTCTACAATTAAAACTAAACAATCTCGTCTGTTATACACTGAAATATTGCCACAACAGTTTTAATAAACAATAACCCTTGCTTAAGTTTAAATTGCTATAAATATTTCACATAATTCAATCTGAAAAATACACACAATAACTGTTCATATTGTCACACTGCTACTTTTTTAAAAACTAAACTATGTATTTGCATAGATGCTGGAATATTGCAACAGGTTTATGAGATTAACTGTTTCATATGTCCAGTTTGTTCAGATGTTCCTACTGCAATATCTGTAGTTCTTTATGCATCTCCTTCCATGTTTGTTTCTGTAGTTGGCCATACAAAAAGTACTGAATAAAATTGCTGTATAGTTTCTTCATGCGAGATGTATTGCTTCAGTTTCAGAATATCTTCAAGCTTTTTCTTCTGAATGTGTTTACAACCCAATGGGTATGCCTTTATTTTGGGGAGACACAACTGTAACTTTCCAGTCCGCAACGAAAATGTGTGATCTACCAGACCATCAATGAACTCTCTGGCAACAAGCATTCCAGGGTGTTGACATGTATATGTGTAATGTCTGAAATTTGTGACTTTAAAACTTACCTTGTTTTCTCTTGGAATCTCTTTTTTCAAACTTTCATTTTACAAACAGGTAGCTTGGCCACCATTGCTTAAAATCTAACATGAGAGAAGAATCAGGAGCTACAACAATGAATTTTCCCTGTGCATTTGAGGAGCAAATCAGCTCTTCGTACTCTCTAATGGTATAAATTCTGTCAACACGTTTTATTTTTATTTTTATAACACTTAAGTCCCTATCGCAGGGCAAAAAGGAATGGCCACGCATAGGAAAGTACTGACTCACTGTAGAAAACCTTTTTAAGTCTACTAATGCTAAAAACATCCTTACAATACAGTTATTTCTGTTTTGCGCCGAGCACCCATCCGAAAATACATGGAGTTTTACATTATTTGGAATGTAGTCGTCAATGTAATGCTTTAACATACTACACACATCATTAGGTCCTTTTCCAGCTATACCTTCATGATATACGTAAAAGACAACATCAGATCCTTTCTTCAGGTTATGAATGCAGAAAACACTAACATTGAGTTGTCGTGAGTAAAACGTTTCTTGCACTGAAATTACAGGCAAATGTACGTTTTGCATGAAATCTATTACAATGCCACACACTTCCTCATCCTCTTGTGTCTTTTTCTCTGTGTCTTTCATCTTGTTATAGAATTTCTTAGTTCGCGTCAAGTGTATTGTCTTTTCTGCTACTTGCCGTGCTTTCAAATTCAGAAATTTATTCTTTACTTTAATGGACAGTTCCTCACAGGCGCTACTGGTATCCACCTGTGGACGACTAAATTTTAAGTTGAAACGTTCCTGAAATATTTTTCTATAGAAACCATACTTAACATTGAGGTCTGGATAAGTTTGTATGAAAAGTTCATACATTATTTTTAGGTTAAGCCTTTCGCTCAAGTAGCTGTAGTCCTTATTGCTGTAATGTGACGTTTTATTAGGAAATGAGGAAATATGTTTCATTACACATTGAACAACATGGTGAGCTGAGCTACCCTTCCCCCTCATATCCTTTGGCGATTCACCTTTCACAAGTAAGGAACACAATCTACGTACCCGGTCGTTTGTAACTCCATACATATGTATGAAACCTTTCTTACAAACTTGGGTGGATCCTGACGATGTAGATACATGATATCTGAACGATGCGCCTCTAGAAGGTTTCGATGAATCTGTAGCATCCGTCCTAGGGCGACGCTGCTTCACTGGCTCTATCGCAATGAGGTTGATTAGGTATGCATCTTGCTCATTTTTAGTGTCCAAGTTGGCGAATTTTGAGAAAATCTCAATTTGCTCTACCTCAGAAACATTTTTGTAACACTGCCTCCGACACCTGAAATAATATACACAACACATTTTATCGTTTGTAGTTCAACAATATACTCCACATACAACCCTAATATAAGGCATTAGTATCCAGTTAACCAGGTAATATTATACTATTGATATGAATAACACTCCTTTTAAAAATAACATTTGACATTGTACAACACAGAATTTACTAGTAAACGCAATATTTACCTGCAATCTTCTCCAGGTTTCCTCTCTGTAACGTGTGTTCCTTTGTAGTTCACGTATGGCAGACCTTTTACTCTTGCCTCCTTTACTACATGGCGTTTATATTTCGTTTTATTTTAGCGTGGGGTGGTGTAGGTCTAATAACAATGATCTGAATTTTCTTCCATAATTAACCACAAAGAACTATAATAAACAAAACGCAATGCAGTCACAGCATACTAACACTTCATGTACTTATTTGTGTCCATAGAGAAAGTAGGGAGAAAGATATAGTAGCCAGAAATCCTAGTTGCTTTTTTTTTTTGTGCGGTTTCCAAGTTCGCCAACAGGCAAGTATAAAAATTTTGTTTTCAAAGATACGTCCTGTTCCTGATCCTGATCCGCCTCGTGGCTTGTGATGAAAACCCTCTGTTGTGTGTAAAAACACCTCAAGTCACTAACTTTCTGTTTTCTGTATAAACCCCAAAAGTCAAATGCTTGTGGGGTTTCTGTACAAAACGTGTTTGATGACCCTACCATTTCTACCACTTCCATCATTGTAACGTGTGTGGTTTTCACACAAAATAAAGAAAAGCTCACGATGAATACAGTAAAACAATAAACTTATTTTTGGAAAAATACTGACTTATGGGGTTTCTGAAAAAACCGATTCAATTACATGTTGCTATTTGTGTCATTTTTGTCCGTAGCCTTCGCTTTCCGTTGCGTAACGCCACGCCCTCATCTGTCGCCTGCGCTAAGGCCTTGCTGTCGAACATACCCGAAGCGGGACATATTTCCACCTTAACGAGTTGGCCCATTTATTGTGCCCATGACTGTACTTTCAGTGTGAATTTTTTATTTATTTGTGTGCATTTGTTTTTGTGGCATGTAATAACTAAAAATCTGCATATTTTGACATTAGTGCCATTATGGAAAATTTGTTTAACTTTTTTTTTTTTTTTTTTTTTTTTCGTAAGAGGAAAAGTACTCTCAGATAACGCCAACAAAACTAACACAAATTCATACACATATATATAATTACGATTTTTCCTCACGTGGACGTCCGTAAAGACCCATAAAACAGATAATGGGTTTGTTGCTCGAGGGTTGGCTTAAACCTCAGGGGAACAACTGAGGCTACTAAGCGAGGATGTAACTGTGGTAGTCGCCATGGCCTTCCTAAGTGTGTATGTGAGGGCACAGCACTACACACAGTCCTCAACACAGGAGGTAACAATAAACTTTCCTCCTCGCCGAGAATCGAACTCGGGACCCTTACCCACCGGGCAGAAGCTGAGCCAAGTGGTCGAACTCGTAGAACTGGCTAGCGTAGATACACTGCGGAATAATTTACTACTCCGCGCTGAAGTGCGCCATTATTACTGAGTCACGTGCAAGTGTCGGCCATATCGCTTACCATCTTTCATTACTTCCAGCATGTTAAAAAAAACATCATGTGAGGATTTCTGTTACTGCACATATATTTTAATTGTAGTTTCGTTTAATATACATAACGTTATTTTAACGCAAACTTAAACTTCCGTTCAGTTAAGTCATCGCAGTGTCATGCAACGGGTATAATTGAGTATGATTTTTTTTTCATTTGCTGCCACGTTTAACTATTAGCTGTTTATACTTAATAAACAGAAAGTATGAACAATTCTTACAACTAGGTATTGAAATAATTGTTTTAGTGCCATGTTTTGGCAAGGAAAATATTAATTGTATTTCATTGTTAATCTTGTAAGAAATAATTTTTTAATTAGGATTTAAAGTGTTCATTTAATGTGCATACTTAAAGTAATACTCCCACGCTACTATAGTTGCATGGATATAATTTCATAGCGTGACTTTGAAAATATACCAACTTTTATTAAACCAATACTTTCCGATGACAATTTTACACGTCTCGTCGACTGCGTGGTCTTACTGACAAGGAAGGTCTATGGAAGCGGCCCGGAGTGATTTCGGAAAACCGGAAATCCAAAATGAGCACGGCAGAACTGGTAATCGAAGTAGGGACGTCGGGAATGTGAGGCGAGTGTTTGACCACTTCGCCCAGTGGCTGGAAACACCTGGGGGTTGATGAAGCGAGGCGGGGTCACACGCGGGGTGAGAGTGACGTCACTGGAGCGCGGCGAGGCCTGCATGTGTCGCACTTGCCTCCTCATGCATATTCACTAACTATTCATCCACTTCCCCCTCCCCTCGCAGCACTTCCTCTCGTGTTACCTCGCTTTACCACTCGTCCGTCTCTGTCGCCAGCCCACCGGGTTATTTATACCCACACTCTCCCCTGTTCACACCCCCGCACCACCCCTTACTTTACTACCCTGTTTGTGTGCTGCACTTCGCCCTGGTTGTAACCTGCCTCGCCTCCATACTATAACATCCCTACACCATTCAAGTGATAGCAACACACCATGCTTTTAGGATATTGTAATATTTCCTAATATTATATCATCAACAATAGCTAGAGATGATGGTTAGAGACACTGGAAAATCGCGAAAATATTTAAAATAGTCTCCAATAAACTGTATTATATTAACCGTGACACGTGTGAACAGTTTTGGGACAAATCATACACGCTGTGTGTCCAATCTGTGCAGTTCTAACTGGGCCTGTTGTAGAGAGAAAAAATGCTTCAAATAAACAATTGCCAATGTTGATACAAAACATTCAGTGTTGGAGCCTAGCAAACAGTCAACTATTCCCGCGACTTTCCAGTGTCTCTAATAATGGTTTATTGCGGGAAAACTTGACTGTTTGCTGGGTTGCAACGCACGTTCAGCTTATGAGTAGAGACATGAACTTTTCGCGAAAAGAATTTTGCCCCACTTTGTTCCAGTGCCTTATGTGCACGTCTGCAGTTCTGCTTCATAGATATTGGCAGCGTGCCTTTGAACTGTGACGTTTCTCATTTTACTGTACCAATCACAATAAGGTTACTGTAACACCACACGTCTGTGATTTGCGTGTAAAACCCCACGACACACGA
>PNEQ01047360.1:0-16535 GCA_003012365.1 Medauroidea extradentata
GTAATGTTTCTGGCACATGCAGGAAAAGTGCTGCGAGGTCCCATCTATAACGTTGCCAGTGTAATGTTTCTGGCACATGCAGGAAACGGGCTGCGAGGTCCCATCTATAACGTTGCCAGTGTAATGTTTCTGGTACATGCAGGAAACGGGCTGCGAGGTCCCATCTATAACGTTGCCAGTGTAATGTTTCTGGCACATGCAGGAAACGTGCTGCGAGGTCCCATCTATAACGTTGCCTTCTTATGCAGTCGTAGACAATGGCGTCGCCAAAGCTGAAGTCAAGCAGCCTTGACTTTACGTTTCTGATAAACTGAAACCTTAAGTCAAAGTCAAGATGGCCATTCGCAAAGAACCAGCTGATTATGTATGCTAGAGCGAAAAATGTTTATTTTAGATAACAGTTATGTTCTACAGTATTGGGATTTCGTGATAAGGTAACAGGTATTTCTTAAATGCACTCGAAAAACCTTTTTAAGTAAAGATGTTTTCTTTGTTATTTAGCTAAACTGTGACATGTATAAAACAGTATAAGAACATTTTCTTTTGGAAATTTTATTTTGTACTCATTTTTGAACTAATTTTTAATATCACCAACGGTTTTTAAGCTAGAAAAAAAACTTATTTTGGTTTCCAATTATATAAGATGGCGGACAAGATCGCCAGCAAAAAAAATTGATGACAAGTTATTTTTTTTTACTTTGAAACGTTCTTAACAACTTCCCATAAAGAAATAAAAACTAACACAAAATATTAGCGAAAATAGAATTCCTCGTGGAATACAATACCCTGAAAGAAATACCAGTTATCATAAAGATACGAATCAACATTAATTAAAAAAAATTATATATCAGCTTATTAATTAACTGACTTCACTTCCTCGACGTTCTCCTCGGAGACCTCAATGTTATAGAATTATGCGTTGTTGAATAATATATTAACTGATTTTCAAGTAAAACCTCTGCCTATAACGTAATGTTGTCGCAACCGGAAACGATGGCAAATGTCTCCAAAATGTTTCCAAGCAATGTACAGTACAGTACTGGTATGTATATTTGTTTGACGTTTCACTTCCTCTATATTGTTAACGTTCGCCTGGAACTTTAACCGCCGATGCTAATTAGACGTCTTAAAGCTGCTTTTAAAATGACTGCGGCAATTTGAAAATATTTAAACTTAGAATTACTGCCTGTATGCAGTTCTTATAAACAAACCTCAACAGTAAATAATAATAATCACTAAAAGTATCCAGTTAACAAACTGAAATTATTTTACTATTATGTTAATGATTTCCAGTTATTCAAATATTCCCGCCCTGCGTCCACGTAATTATTGTTCAAGTTTTCGGCGGCTTTAACGTTAGATTTTACAAACAAAAAAACAGAGAATAACATAACTGTTAAGTCTGAAATAGACCTATATAATACTAGCTTACAGCCTATCAAAACCGTCATTGCTATGAATGAGCTAATTTTTATTTGTTGTAAACGTGTGTGCTCGAGAAGGTAAAAAAAGTCAGTATATTGTTTTGGTTAGTTAAAAAATACTTATATATATATATATATATATATATATATATATATATATATATATATATATATATATATATATATACGTTATTTCCCTTCAAAAGAATAAAAAAGAAAAAGAAAAAAGAAAATTAAAGAATGTGTCACCATAAACCATAAAGAACTCAAAATAAAATACCATTAACTCATCACAACCTGCTACCAATCCGCTTATTACTAATGTTTTATACTAAATTGGTAAGTATATATTCACCTTTGTGTGTGATAGAATCCCGACAAATTCATTTCTGGTCTCGGAGGGCCAAGATACTTAATTTCAAGTAGATTTTGATAGATTTATTGGTTATGTAAAATGCAATTGAAGCTATTCATATCGGCCTTTGCACGAACGCCACGCCAAAGAAATTTTTTTCAACTGTGTCGATGTTTAAATTTGAATAATTCGCGCAAATTCTGTAGTCTTGTACGAATTTCTGTAAAAACATTTCTGATTTTCTTACTACTCGTCGCGTTTTAGAAATTACACGTTGTGAAACTAGAAATGAATGGCAAGCGGCAGTGTAGGCGAGATGCAACTTCTTCACATTAGTGTGTGTAAAAATAGCCATAAAATGTATGAGGATAACATAAATGAATAGAGACTCAAATACGTTAGCACAGACGACACAACAAAGAAAACAGAGAAGGAAAATCCAGGCTTCCATTGACAAGAACAGAGGCATTTGCTTCGAAAATAAAAATAATGTGTCGCAATAACAGTGTCTTGCAGCAAGGCTGAAATATTTTGATAAACTTTAAACTTTACCCATAATTTTCTGCCGGGTATTATGTATTCAACGATAGCAACATAATTTGATTCATTGAGTTTAGGAAGCGGAATTATTTTACTGTTCAGTTTGCAATGGACGATACATAAAATATGAAACGTACACTGGCGATAAATATAATTTTATAACGAAGTTAGTTTAACACAAGAAGAAACAAACCGCTCGCACTCGTATTTCTAAATGCATGATAGTCATAATTATTTTGCTTCGTTATTTTCTGTTAATAAAACTGATGTACGAGACGCAGAAAAAGTAGCTACAGTTGCTATTCCGGCAATCTACCTAATGGGTGCAACATCTGTACATACACCACTCTCGACTGAAAGCTATATGATCGACATGAAAGGTGTGAGAAACTACTTTCTAAGAGTCGAATGTAGAGATTCAGATTAACCGTTGATACAGAGATCTTTAGAACTAGTGGTAATAAAACGAGGTGACTATTGATCGACAGCGGAATGAAGAATGCGATGTAAAAGGGAGTACAGGTAACGTCAGCAACATTTTAACGTGGAATATCGGGTGTGCCTTATCCAGGAATCGAACTCGGATAGGTAAAGAAGGTGAGTGTTATGACTATACCATAGCTTAAGAGGGCGTAGTACATAATATAACGCTTAAAGCATTAATGTATAACACTAGGTTTCTTGAAGCCAATTTTCGAAAATTAAACAATAGCAATCCTAGACAATAGTTTTAGCCAACGTTTTTAACAAAATTGCGTCCAGTGTTACGAACTTCTGGGGCACAATCTCTGATGCCGGAACATCGTGCATTTAACTGCGGCGCAAGAGATCACGCGTAACTAATTAGTAATTCTGGATAAATATTTACTCATACAGTTGGTAAATCCCATTATCTAGGATTATCATTGAGTATTTTATCCATATTGGCTTCGAAAAATGCGTACAATTCAATTGATGTTTTCAACGTTTATTTATCTACCACGCACTCTTAAGCATAACTTTTGAAACGTCCCCTTGCACTCATTCAGCTGTATTTGCCGGAGGACGTCACGTCTCTTTGACAGCGAGGTCGTTACGGATGGAGATGAATAACTTGGCACAATGACATGTACACGGAGAGCAGAATTTTTTTCGGAATTACGTGGAAATCTTAAATCGGGAAGTTCGGATCCTCGCGAGTCCATCGTGTTACCTTCGACAACGTCGCTCGACCTTGCCTGATAGAGACTTCTACCCAAGATATTTCATACCTTCACATGGAGGCTTGGTTGTTAAGAATTCCCAGTGTGATAGTAGTTCACTGATAACTGTTAACAGCACTACATTCCTTTCTCCATGACCTACTATACTCCACGCTCTTGCGACCTCGGTTCATGTGATTTGAGCCAAAGAAAGCACTTAAAGTGCTCAATTATTACTGATACAATGTCCTTGTGCCTTAAAGTTTAGGTCCTTCGGTTAAGATATCGCGATATTTATGAAGTATTTAAGATCGAGCACCACAACATGAACCATCAGTAGCATTAGCAGAAGCTTCCTGTATTGAATTTGGGACGAGGAGACTGCTTACACCAATAAGGTAAACTCATTATTGTGAGTTACATCCAAGTAGGTAATAAATTATCAGCTGTATTATTAAATATGCTTAAAATGTTGTAAAATACTGTCATTGTACCCTCTGGAGCTTTTTTAATTTTTTTTTAATTACTTAGGCCGGTCTTCCTAAACGTTTTTATAAGTGTTTAACTGCACGACATTACAAATCAATGACTAATCTGTGACTTTTCCTTGCCTCAATTATAATTACGCATGCGCAGTACGCTTATCCCTACAGACGTCTACATGCCTTATAACGTATTTTATCGTTTGCTGAACGAATATAGTTTTTAATAGCAAGAGAGAAAACAAAATTAGTCCAGCCATGCAGAAAATGAAATTTTGTGGCAGTAGGAATACTAATTAGCATTTAAAAAACCCCAAATAGTCCAAAATAAACAAAATTTTGATTTTCAAAGAATTACAATATAATAACATTTCTTTCGGACAGTTTGACGTAACAGATTCAGCAGCTCAGATGCCGCCGACCCCCCGTAGCTCAGTTGGTTGAGCGACTGACTTGGATACGAGGGGTTCTGGGTTCGATTCCCAGGTCTGGCTGGGTGTAAAATTTGTGTTTGTCCGTTAGCGTCTATTCAATTGTCAGAGTCACCAAATACTGTCACAACTGGGGAATCGTCAAATATTAAAGCTGTAAAGGGGGGATGTTTGGCTCGTTGGCAATGTTGAGCCCTCGCCAAGGAGCCTAACATAAAAAAAAAAAAAGACGCTAAAGCGTCGGATCGTGAAGAGCGTCTCGAGTTCGAATCCATGTCACTCCTAAATTATTGTTTTTTTTACATTGTTATTTTATATGCCACAATGACATAAAAATTAACTTAAAGTTAATTTCCATAAAATATTTTCTAAAAATTTTAAAAACAAAAAAATAAAAACAAATAAGTTGACATAAATAATAATACATTTTTGAAGAATAGAAAATTTCCCCCTATAAATTGCAGTCTGGTCTGGTCTGGTGTACGGAATTGAATGATATGATGTTTTTTGTTCTTAGTGCTCAATAATCGAAAGAATTTTGGACGTACCATCAATAGACACCTTTTGCAAAACCGGCCTACTTAGAAAATATGCAAATGCAATTGTTATATACTGTTGATTTAAACACATGTTTATGAGATACGGTACGTTTAACCTACATTCAGAAGTTTTGACTATGTAGATAATTACAAACATTCAAATATATATTTAATTAATTTCCGAAATAAAATTTTACTAGAAAATTAAAACGAATTTGGTATATATATTACGTGAAAACTCATTACATTTAATCTGCGTTACGTCATGTTAAATAAAAGTTTTAGAAACAATTAAGTATGTTCACGATATGTTCACCAACGAAAAAAAAAAAAACTGTAACGGGATGTTTCCAAAACAGCTAGCATGCTATAAATACAATATTTAAGCTTTCAAATTTGTAAAAATATCTCCAGCATTCTGCCGTTGCAATTAAAAATTTAGTAAAATATATAACAACAAATTACAGATTCGTAAAAGTCTAATTTAGAAAGCGGTTTGTATGACAGAAAATCTGCTTGCCGGTTCGGTTGCTTGTGCATAGAGATAATGGGACATTTAATAGGCGTGCCAATGCTGCTCTTAACGTAAGCTTTAATTTTATCGTCCTTTGTCGAGAGGATAGTCTCAAGGTAAGTGACCACATCTAAAAATACTGCAGTCTTATTTTTAAAGTAAACACACTTGTACATTAATCTGCTAATGATATAACCATATATCGAGAAAGTACAAGCTTGACTAATAAGACGACATACTTTCCTCAATTTGGTGAAAATAAACAAAAAAAGATCACAATGATCATGTAAACATAAACATTCGATCTTTGTTTCTTTATGTGATGCTATCTTCTAAGATAGTGAAAGTACAACAACTGGAACTAATTTAACCGAATTTTGAACAATAAAGGTTTTAAAATTAAAATTTCTTAGAGTCAGCCCAGTTGTTATAGAAAAAAAATAACGTGGCGATAGCTTATGAAAAGTATGTCGAAAATGTTTTCTGAATATTTTCTGTTAAGTGGACTACATTGGTAGTAATGTTAACTTGAAAATAACCACAAACTTTAATTTCTTAAAATGTTAAGCAAAATAACACTCTGAATTGTGACAAAACCATTAAAGATCACGTAGTTGATTTGTTATAAGAAGAAAAATTTTAAAGTCAATTATAAACCTCTAATTCATTTCACGGCAACATTGAAATTACATTTTTTATTTACTTTTCCATGAAGTTCTCCACACGATACTAATACAATCTATCCTGAATCATCCTGTGTTTAAAACTGAATATGATTTACTAAAAATACGTTAATATCAAACATTTGTATCCAGTTTGGTTATTTTCAGATGCGTGATTAGTGTAGATATCATACGATCGCGAACATATTCACATTGCCAGTGTTTTGATAGGCTAATATAAACAACATGTGTGTTCAAAAACTTAGTTTTACATATTTCATGCAGGAAAAGTATTTGAAATGACCGCCATTTATGAAAATATGAACAAAGTACAAAACGGTCAAATTAACTTAGTCCCCTGTACTATATTTAAACCGTATGTTTGAATTTTTTTTTTAATTTGAGGGAGAAATTGAGAAACACTCGAAAGGACAAGTTTTAGGCCCGAAGGCCAGCATACTCTCCTTCCACCCGCATTGAAACTGTACTCGGACAAGTGAATCAATGCACGGCACATATCCTCTTCTTTTCACGCGACTCCTCTTGATGATTTTGTGCCTGTGCTAGCATAATTACTAGGCACTGCTTTCTGCCGGTAATCCATTTAAAACTTGCCCTCCTCGCCAATCAGTGTTCGCCCAGACCCAGTTTTAATTAGGCCTTTACCCAGGCGGCACCTCATAGGTCATCAGAACATAATCTTTCTAGCACATTTACTGCCTTTTACTCCTGCTCCAGTTGTCTTAGCCACTGGTCGAAATCTTCGAGTCGTTTCCCAATCATCGTAGCAAAACTGTTCCACTTCTCAAAAATTTCTGTTTTCCAGTACAGCTTTCAGGTCTACATTAACTATCCCGTAGTCTTGTAGTTGTGCCCTGAATTCCTCTCTGATGTCTTCGGTCTTGGAACATTCCAATACTATGTGCTCCATCTTGTCGCCTGTCCCAGAAACATCAAACAAACGTGAATCCGCCAATTTCATGACATACAACTTAGCCTTGAAGCTGCCATGTCATGTCATGAGTTGTGCACTGTAGTGGTGTACTGTTATCCAGTTTCGCTTCATCCTGTCTTCCACTTCAGGAAAAAGCTCGAATGTAATTCTCCCATTTTCTGAAGGTTCCCAAGCTGACTGCCACCGTAGCAAGGTTTGTTCTCTAGACATTTTCTTAGCTAATGACGATGTCGTCCTTCTTTGTTGTCGGCGTTATTCGGCCAATAATTCTCTTTCTCTGGCCAGCAGATGCACAGACAACACTCCAGCCAGGACAGGCATACGCCTTTGTGATACTTAACAGTTCCGTTCTCCGAGCCTTGATGAGCTTCCTTCTCACTGCTACCAACTCTGTTCTGTGATACCATACGACTGAGTCAAAGGTGATAATGCCCTCAAAGACGCTTTGTCCTGAAAATGAGGTTAAGGAGATAGAGCAGATAATACGAGATAAATTGAGACATTCAAGTAAGGACGATTTTAATGAAATATTTGTAGTTTGAAGGAGTTTGCCCATGTGTTCGAATTGGAGAACAGTTCTAATGTAGGACTTACAAATCTGTCGAAACATAAGATAGACACTGGCGATGCCAGACCAAGTAAGCAGAACACATATAGAATTCCACATGCGCTGAAGACAATAGTGGAAGCTCAGGTGAATTATATGTTAAGTAAGGGTATAATTTCTGACAGTAAGTTCACCTTGGCAGTTTCCCGTTAATGTAGTTAAACAGAGGAACATAGATAACTCAATTAAGAACCTCTTTTGTGTAGAATATCGGAAATTGAACCATGTGACTAGATTAGATCCGTATGCACTTCCTAAACAACAGAAACATTAGACTCATTGCACGCTTCCCAGTTTTTCTCGACTTTGGATCTGTCAAGTGGTTATTACCAGATAGAGTTAGAGGAGAGTGGAAGAGAAAAGACGAGTTTTGCAACTTTTAAGGGAAAGTATGAGTTTTACAGACTACCATTTTGGCTATGTTATGCCCCAGCTCCATTCAAAAGGCTTATGGAAAATTATGTTTTGGTTGTCCTGTTAGGTACACAAGCTTCAGTGCATTTAGTTGATATTGTTATTTTTTGGTAAAGCAACGAGAGAACATGATGAGCACGTGCGTAATATTTTGCAAAGATTTGAAGATGCTGCGCTGAAGACCTCGATGTTAAGCGCTGACAAACCCCCCCCCCTCTCTCTCTCTCTCTTGAAGATGCTAACCTTAAAATACAACCTAGTAAATGTTCGTTTGCACAAGACCAAGTCGAATATTTAGGACATTTGGTAAGTTCGGAGGGAGTAGAACCAGACCCAAGAACTAGAAATATTAGTGAAGTTCGTTTTCGTATTATCAAAAATTTGTGCCGATTTCGCTGAGTTAGCGCGTCCTTTGACGAAATTGACGAAAAAAGATGAACATTTTCATTGAGGAGACGAATAAGAAGTTGCATTCTGTACTTCGAGAGATATTCTAATGTCAAACAAAATTTTGGCTTATCAAGACTTTTCAGTACCGTTTATTGATAGTACTGATGCCAGTGGTTACGCAGTAGAAGCTGTCTTGTCTCAGGTGCAAAACGGCAAGAGAGTCCAATCACTTACTCGAGTAGACAATTAATTTCAGCGGAAAGAAATTATAGTACAGTTGAACATGAGTTTTGTGTGCTAATGATTGCAGTTAATTATTTCAGAGCTTATTTATATGGCAGGAGACATACAGTGAGCACAGATCACGCTGACTTAAAATTGTTGCTAAACTTAAAATATCCAAGCACTAGATTAACCAGGTGGGCTATCAAATGATCGGAATTTGACTATGAGGTGATCCATAAACCAGGAAACAAGGACTTAAATGCGGATTGCCTATCGCGAATGGTCAACGCGGTAAGTATAATTCTTTCACAACAAATGGCATTGGAAGCTCTACATTATGATAAGGTATGTCAGGAAGTAGTTGAGAAAGGAGATCAAAGAGAATATTTTGTTGGTACGAAAGGTTTATTATGTAAACGAAAATATAATAAGATATTATTGATTGTTATCCCTAAGTCGTTAGTTAGCGAAGTGATTAACCACCACATTGCTACCCTTTTTCGGCTCATTAGGGAGTAAAACGTACACAGCGCCTATCAAAGAATTTGTATTGGTGGCCAACATTATGTAACGATGTCGAGGAATATAAAACTAAATGTAGAGATTTCATCACTTGTAAAAGTAATGAGTCTGTAAGAGCATCTTTGGGTACTTCGCCAGAAGTAACATAACCTTTTAATCTGGTATCGTTAGATATTTTAGAACCCTTACCTAAAAATAGTGAGTCAGGGAATACGTTCGCTTTAACATTTACTGACTATTTCACTCGTTATTGCGAAGCGATACCAATTCCATATAAAACTGCAGAGACTGTCGCAAAATATTTCGTGCAGCAAATTGTTTTGAAACATGGCTGTCCAATGAACTTGTTGACTGATCAAGAACGGAATATTGTCTTAAGGTTAATGTTAGAGACCTGTAAGCTATTAAGAATTAGAAAATTATAAACAACAATTCTTAGACCACAATGTAATGGTCGTGTTGAGAGATTACACAGAACGTTAGCTGATATGTTTTCCCACTTTTTAAATGTATATGGCAGTGATTACCTACCGTATGTTGTTCACGCATACAGGACAGTGCCTCACACTGCCACGGGATTTAGTCGGCACTATTTGTTATACGGTACAGACATTAGACTGCCTCCTCTAGATGACTTGAGTTACTGTACATTACCACGTGGCAACATTAAATAAGAAATTAAGAGAGGTATATCAAGTTGTGAGAGGAAGGAATCTAATATCTTTACAAAAACACAGAGAAAATTGTGATAAGAAATCTTTCCTTTAATTAGAGAAAATGATTATGTGCACTAGCATACCCCTAGTGTAACTCGACGTCTCATGAGCAATAGCAAAGCAATCAGGCATCCATCCTAGGTGATAGTTAGCACGACTGTAGCAGATCATGTAAGATTAGTACTAGTTACATCTTGACTTCTGACGACTTGTAGTTTAGACTATAAATGTTGTAATTCAATACTGGTGTCATAATCAAGAACACTTGGTAAGTCTATCTTAAATTTCGTTACTGTCGAATAAATCAAATCTTCTTCGTTTGTTAACAGTGACTTTACTTTAGGAAACTTTATTTTCTTCAAATCATAATTTATATTAATTATTGTATTACTGTGAGGCAACAACTGCAACATTTCACTTAAGAGAACACAACTGCTTACCTGGGACATGACCCCCTGCGCCGAGATCCACCCCTCCTCCACCTTAGAATAACCTTCATTACCTGGGTAAATATTTGTTATTTTAATTCTACCTGGTAACGAATAAATCCAACCCATTTAATTAAGTTGAGGGAATTTTATAAATACACTAAAAGCAATTTTATTACTTGTGGAAATGGTCTACTACAATGAAGAAGAAGAAAAAGATGCTTACTCATCAGGAACAACTAAAGCAACTTCCAATTTCATCCTTTTGTATGAGCTTTAAGAGTCTTCTCGAATATACAGTCAATTCAATTTACAGAGGTATAGCTTCTTCCACTATTCTTTGGCTTTGTTATTAAAAAAAATCTGTTTATATGTCAATAAAAACTTTTCAAAACAAGGGGATATTTTGGTGGCCGGCCTTGCCTGGCACTGAACCAAGAATAGTCTCACTTAGTGTCTACACACTAGTATAAGGAAATATTATTTCAGTCAGTGAGACTGTCTTCCAGCTCCGGTCTGATGTGCGACGGAGCCAGTGTGGACGACCACGGGCCGCAACTTCCCAGCACTCCCACTCTGTCTTGGCTAAACTTTTAGCACAGCTTGACCGCATTTGTCCCGCTGTTTCGCCACAGTATAACCACAGTTCTCCTGCCACGAGTCTTTCCTCTCCGATGACTTAGACTTCACGACAGAAATGTCGAGTGCGTGTGCAATGTCTCTGGCCTATCACTGAGTGTCCTTAGTATCTTCTCATCAATAAGCCACACCCAGGGTGTGACACCACATTTGGAGGAAACATCTCCTTCCACTCACTTGTATCCTTTATTATAGCTTGTATGACCTTGGAAAGTAGACTTCTGCTACAGATCTCGAGGAGCTAACAACTGTTGCTGCTGGGGGCAACCTGAAACTTGCGCCAGATGCCATGCCCTTCACCCACCAGAGTAGACTCGGTGAAACCATAATGAAATTGCTTTTCATAGTGTTAGTTAGCTTTGCCCTAAGGCCCTCTTCAGCTTCACAATCAAGTAAGTAAATGTAATGTAATTGCTGAATGTAGATAAATAATCTCTTGTTTAGTTGATCCGCTCGGCTAGTATATTACTTTTTATATAGGAGTTTTTCCTCATGATTATCTGACAGCTACCTTAGACATCACACTATAATTCCTAAAGAGTTAAAGTTATGCACTATGTCGTGTCTTAAGTATGCCAGTGGGAAGTGCCACACATCAAGTAGCCCTCTACATATTAAAGCATTAGAAAAATTGCTATTGTAGTTAAAGGGGTTTCTTAGGCATCTCCAGTATCCCTCGCTTTATTTGTATCTCTGTTTCACAATCATCTTTTTTAATCATCTTCCTCAGCTCATTAATTATTCGGGCTGGCCAAGCAATAGGCAAGGCTGGCTGATCGAGCAGCTGGCCCAATATTCTTCCCAGCCTTGTCTAACCTACAAAGTGACCCTGTCCAAATGAGAACACGTAGACAATTTACTTATTATTAGCAACCCTGTAAGTATATATTTTGCAGCGCCTTAGCAACTCTGTGAACGGGAACACATCTCGTGATTTACATACAATAATTTATTTCCCTGCAGATGAATATTGCTGTGGTTTCCTGCATCATTCTGGCCAGTGTGGTGGCAATACTGTTGCATGCTGAAGCAGAGGCGGCACCAGTCCTGCAACCTGTTGTCAACCTTCTTGGAAACATACTTGACACCGGCAACAGCGGCAGCGGTAGCGGTGGTGGCGGCGGTGGTGGTGGCGGCGGCGGGGGTGGTGGCGGCGGCAGCGGCGGTGGCAGCGGTTTTGGCAGTGGTGGTGGCAGCGGTGGTGGCAGTGGCGGTAGCAGCGGTGGGAGCAGCGGCGGTAGTGGTGATGGAAGCGGCGGCGCAAGCGGTGGCAGCAGCGGCGGCACTGGTGGCGGAAGCGGCGGTGGAAGCGGCGGCGCGAGCGGTGGCAGCAGCGGCGGCACTGGTGGCGGAAGCGGCGGCAGTGGCGGTGGAAGCGGCGGCGCGAGCGGTGGGAGCAGCAGCGCCAGTGGTAGTGGAAGCGGTGGTGCCAGTGGTGGCACTGGTGATGGAAGCGGTAGCGCCAGTGGTGGCAGCAGCGGCGGCAGTGGTGCCGGAAGTGGCGGCGCCAGCGGTGGGAGCAGCATTGCCAGTGGCAGTGGAAGCGGCGATGCCAGTGGCGGTGGTGGTGGCGGAATCGCCATCGCCAGCGGTGGCAGTAGTGGTGGCGGCAGCTCAGCAAACTGACTATCACTGTCTTAATGTACATGTGGAAACAGAGCATAGAGAAGGGTCACTCTGCTTGCAGCGCAGCATTGGCAAGTGTCCTACAGTGCTGTCCAGGGTCTTCTTGTAGCTGATATATGTCCAACCACTGTAGAGTATTCCTCAGTTAAAAATGCAGTAATGCGATCACCTTACAGACCTATATGAGCAGTCCATTTTCTAACGACACTTCGTCCGAGAAATCCAGGAATATGACGTTATATTAAGTAACCCGATAGCTTCCGGTACATTTGCTTAATCGTATGATTAAAATTTTTCAACCAGCAGCAATATATTCGGAATTTATGATATCCGTAATGCAAAAAATAAAATAGAAAAAAAATAAAAAATATTTACTTTGTTGTGGCTTTAGTTTACACATGTTTCAAGCCAATTAATAGTTTTCACCTGCAGCCAGCAGGGACTCGCCGATTTGATAGAGAATCTATTCCAGCGATATATTGTTAGGTCTACTGTTTGAACACACCAATCTAAACGTTGTAATGCACATGCTAACCTCGTTACTTATTATAACTAACAAGTTTAACATGAGTACAGTTTCTTCAAGAAACGCTGTTACAGAAAACCCCTATACATATCACAGTTTAGTCAGTGTGAATGTGATGTATCATTTGATTAAACTATGAACAATTCTCTTCTCGGAAATAAATATTTGTGCATATGCATACTACATTTGACGAATTTATGTTTTGCCTTTAAATATTATATGTACAGAGTAGCAGGGTTGATAAACATTTTTATTTAAATGTAAAAAATCAATAATCATAATTTTATAATTAAATCTATTTTTTTGATCTGATTTGTTTTATTTTAAGCATTTTTTAATTTGAATCAGGTTTTTGTTATGTAGATCAGATTTCTAAAATTTTATTCACTCAGACTTGAACCTGTTATTGTGGTTATGAAACAGCCTTCACTCCACAGTGTAGCTTTTTTCAAAGAAGTCCTTCAATTAAAGTAACTGTGGATGATAACACTGCCCTACTTTTGAAATTAATACCTGGCAGATAGGGTGGGTAACTGATAGCTACACATATCAGACAAGCTAAGTCATCAAGGGCTAGTAACTGATAGCTACACATAGCAGACAAGATTAGTCACCAAGGATTGTACAGTTAAGGGGCCCGCCTCGTTGCCATAAAATCACAGTGCAGCGTGTTTGAAGAAAAAGATTTACACCGAAACTAATACACGTGTGTTCACGCCGTTTCTCTACGAAAAGAACACACACTTCAGACGACTGCCCTTAAGTACTTTCAAGACAACACACGTATTAGAAATCCCCTTTTAGGGCATGTCAAAATGGGTCTAAACGGGATTTTCAGTCTGCTATAGCGGAAAATATACTAGTCGAATACATGTGAAACCACTTAAGGGTAGTGCATTGGACTTTAGTAAAGTGATTTTGTAAATAAAACAATAGGGTCACCACTTAAAGTCCCATAGGAAAATTGTTTTTCGGGAAGACTGCACGCCTTAAGCGTAGAGGCGACGCACCGTTGTATGGCCCATACGACGTCGCCCTTAGCAACATACCTCGCTCACACAAACACATGTGCCACGAGGCGGGCCCCTTAAGAGGTTGAAGACGAGTAACTGGGCAGGCATTGTGTCGGTGCTAGTGTGTTAATGCAGTTACCTACCAGTTAGAAAAAGCTATTTTTTATTGTTTGCTTTTTTTGCGCAATGTTAAAACAACCCCACAGTGCCAGTGGCGCCAATCAGTCATAATGGGGTCAATTTTCAACTCAAGTATCCAGACTTGTTTCTCTATGGCTGTGGTCTTAGCAATATTCACACCATAGAGCAATGAACACATAACAGGGAAAGTATAAAAGGTTATCTTTTAGAGTGAGAAATGAAGCCAAGCAAACTTCGCCTTGCCTCTTGCGGACGGACCCAAAACTCTACTTTAGTGATAGTAAAATATTTTTAATATCAATTAATAGAATAGTTTAAACAGTAAAGCATATGCGTTCAAAATTTTAACCCGTAATACAAACACAATCACTAGCTAAATACCGCGACACATTTTTCAATATTTACACACAAACACTGGAATACGATTGTCTGAAAACACCGACTGAGCTGCACCGAGTGTATGGGCCAGTAACTACGCTATGTCTTCTGCACTTGTTCCATAAGAAGTCCTTCCCCACCCCTCGTCTGATTCTGAATGAAAATGCTATGCACACTGATTTCAGTGGTTATGAATGGATGAAAGTGATATTGGCACATGGCACCTTTATCCACAATTTGGATATTTTGCTTATGTGTACGTAACACCTTTATCAACTCGTAACTACGGCATTTTTTGAAGTCGAGTAAAAGTATCTTGACCATGTCATCATAACTCCTTCATCTATGGACATTGTGCAATTTTTCAAGAATTGTCAATGTATAGTATAGGGAACATGACGTCACAAATGTGTGTCCAACATGGTCTCGAGAGTTTGGTGTCGTTTATTTATGTTTTCTCGGCGTAAAAATGCAGTCGTGTTGTCTGAAGCTAATGGCGTACCTTCCAGATTATATATTTAGTCATGTAGTGTCACCAAGATCTCGGTTCAAAACCTTAAAATAAGTATGTAGCTAATATTTACTTTTTAATAAAAACAGCTGTGTTAAGGAAAACAGTAACGTGGCAAACATTGTTTACATTTGTCGTTCTGAAATTTCTACGCAATTATACTATGCGATAATATGGTAGTATGCTCTCCTTAGTTCATATATTCATAGGTACTAAAATAACCCAACATAGTTGTGAATACTAAGCAATTATTATCTTGGCTCTCAATGTTATTTCAAATTTCCCGCGCATATTTCTGTGGTTTAATGTCAAGAACAACCAATGTCAGTATACCACATGTGTGATAATCAGGCAGTCTATCCTTGATTAACACACTTACGATATACCGACATTGGTTGTTCTTACATTACGCTACAGATTTAACTAAATTCACGTGATACATGTTGAACACACAATTTCGTACGCAGCTGTATAGAGGATTCTCCCTCTACCCTATATTTACTTTAAGATTGTAACATAACACCTTCACCCACTTACCCATTTAATTGTTACTAAACTGGAATATCGTCTCTGTGTTAACGAGACGTATCGCTACTGAGCACACAATATAAACGATTGTAACGAGTTTTTTTTAATATACTCAACTATTATGCAAACAATTTTGACGTGGATAGTGTAAAAGTATGACATTCAAATTTTTCTGGCGGGCGTGGATTTGAGCATTAATAAAAAAAAAGTATCTTACTACAAAATTAACAGTTTTTTTTTGCTAAATTAATATAAAAAGATAAATTGCTTCGTAATTTTTCTAATCGTTCTAAAAAAGGAAATTACCACATTTAAGATTTTTTTCCTAAAAAATGTATTAAAAGTTGAAAATTCCAAAATAAAACCATAATTCAAGGAAACAAAGTGGGTTTGTAAAATATATTGTATTCATTTTTAAGAGTATTTTGTTCGTTCGGGCAATTCTAGGCACTAATAATTTGTAACCAATGAAATTAGGTCTATTTACACACATAAAGGTCGACTCTGGCTATAAACACCACAGTAGTTACAATTAAATTTAATGCTGTAAGATATTGAATAGCGATTGTTGACAACTCAAGCGATCGGAAGATTATGTAAAATTCGTTTGAAAGTAGTTTATGGTAATCTAGTTGGGAAAACCCATTATTTTTTATTTGTATGAAATAATGTTAGTGTTGTAGACATTACTTGGTAGTGTAGCTTCAAATATATATATATATATATATATATATATATATATATATATATATATATATATATATATATATATATATATATATCACACA